>OZ001260.1:11308594-11369430 GCA_963924015.1 Macrophya annulata
TTTGTCATTATTACGAGAAATACGCGAGATTAACTATCGTACCCTCGCGTGTCTTTTGTTTCAACGGCTATACCGTACCCCGTCAGAGGACAAATTACTCTCAAGACAAGGACTCTCAGTGGTGATAGACACTGCCCTGTGTTAATGAAGTAGTTCAGGTGTCTTATAAGCTGTCATTATTTGACTATTTCTTGAAACTGAGATTGCGGGAAGTTAATTTTACAAAGAAGCATGCCTCGGTGTTATCATTCGGGACAATTCGGTGTGTAAAGATTAATATACTCGACTTTCTACTCCAGAATACACCATCCCCAGTGTAAGTAAATTGCTCGATTCGTAGGACGTGAGTCAATTGAATACTCTACCCCAGGATGACACCACTGACGCGGTTTTGAATGTTATTATTATTATTGATCCTTGGGCTTCACTCCTTTCGGAGCGAAACTAAGCGAACCGCGGTGATTCGAAGAAAATAGTGGCTATCATACATTTTTTTTTGTCCAGAAAAGACAAATCACAAGATACTTGTGATTATCTTAAATATACTTTGTTGATTCTACGGGTGATAGCTATGGTTTTCTTCAGTTCGCCACGGTTCGCTACAACGTAGCGGGCGCGAGACTTTAATACACGGTGGTCCATTCTAATCTCCCCAGGCGAATATCTCAAAAACTAAGAGAGATTAGAAAAAAAGTTTGATACAAAACTTGAAGGGTTTTAAAGGGAAAAGATAATAATGATATCGGTTAACTTGTGGATCTTGTGGATACTTCCGAGATTTTTAAAATGACTGAATTTTAGATAAGGAACACATATTTTAGGGATAAGATATCGATAGCGCGATCGAAGAAAAATTCGAAAACGCCAAAAATAATTTTGTTCGAAAACTTTTTTTTTGAATTTATTTTTCATTTTGTTTTCGTTTAAATTTTCAGAAAGTCCGAATACTTCGACGAATATCCATTGTTCCCCACCCTTTGCAAAGAAGTCTCATGTAAATTCAAAACTGTACCCAACGGTTTGAAAGTACGAGATTGGCAAGGAAATTTGTGATTATTTGAACGGAAATAATTAACCACATTGAAACAGTGGATACTTATCGAAGTATTCGAACTTTCTGAAAATTGAAAAAAAATGCAAAAAAAAATTTTCAAACAAATTTTTTTTTAGCGTTTTCCAATTTGTCTTCGATCGCACTATCGATATCTTACACCCAAAATATGTTTCCTATCTAAAATTTGAAGTCACTTCAAAAATCTCGGAAAAGGGAGAGTCCACCAGCTAACCGATATCGCCATTATTTTTCCCCTTCGAAACCCTTCAAGTTGGATATCAAACTTTCTTCCGTATCTCTTTTCGTTTTTGAGATATTCGCCTGGGGAGATTAAAATGGACCACTCTGTATACCATTCATCTGTGTTATTTTTTGGCTACATTTGGCGTCGAATATGAATGCACTCTGCTCGAGACATTGTTGTACACCCACGAGGATGAGAATAAGACTAATAAGCCCCCCCTTAGACATGTAAAGTCAAGCTTTCTAATATACACCGATTCGGTGTTGTTTTTACACCGATTTGGTGTTCTTCTCACACCGCCCGGGTACATGTTATTACAAGTTAAATCTTGCACCAATGCGCCCTATCGATTCGCGCATCGGGTAATTGTTCACGGCATTTAGTCGTTGTTTAGGATGGAGTGCGGTAACAGCAGCGAATCACACGCGACAATGTCTGATTCTAATTTTAATATCAGTGGCTTCACCAATTCTTTATTCAATATGGATACTGCGACTGTGGAAGAATTATTAAGTGTAACTGACGATTGCCCTACAATCACGCAGCATCCAATCGAACCATCAGTGCACCATGACGAATTTTCGGCCAACCTGTTTAAGTTGCGCAAGGCACGCTATTATGGCGAAACCAAATGGTTAAAAGTGACTGCTCGTAGCAGGCCTCCCTCCGAATATCAGGACTTCTTGTTGGCAGGTAAGTGTTACTGAATGATAATATGTTATCAAATTTTTCCCGATGCCAGGCGAATAAATTTTTAGAACGTCGCGACAAACATATAATCTTGAAATTCAACCCTACGAATTGCAATGGATTTGCTGTCGAATTGTAACAAATTATTTACCCATATCCGTATTCAAAATTGGAACGTACGGAAAGAACTGAAAACAAAAAAGTATTCAAGTTTTGGAAAAGTTCATCATACTCTCACGAATTTATGGATTCATCCTCATAAAAAACGGATGATTCGATAATTAATATTACAGAATTCGAATCTCGGATGGTGTGCCTTCTGCCACGATATCCACACCGAGACGAGGGAATCATTTGACATGTATTTATTTATTAACCTCCATCAGGTGTTATATATACACTGGGGCTGAGGATTTGTTTCAACTAAAGACACCGTGAGGTGTACAGATACGTTCTTTCAACCTCTATCAAGTGTTACCTGCAGCATCAAATTTGATGTCAGCCAGTGTTCGATTCGAATTTTAGAAACAGTTAGGTCCAAGAATTCTCCATCGCTCTTCATTAAATTTCTCTACTCGCATTTCCGAATCTTAGCTGATATATATTTTTCAGTTTCTCTCGGTTCAATTATTTACAGCTAAAGAAGCATTTGGTTTCGATAATATTGACGATTTGGTGCTACGTGACGAGGACGATGCAATCATTGAGCCAACGTTATTCAGCTTTTTCCCGGATACCGTCTTCCGTTTAACACCCAAAGTCGTATCTTTGCCAGCCACACCCTCAGGTGATGTTTCTTTATATTATACCTATAGAATAGAAATTCTGTCCTCAGTCGCGCTAAATCCTAATAAGAATAGTATAGCGAGATTTAGACGACCCAGTTTTCGATGAATTTATACGCGCCTGCAAATCATATACGATTCGATTAGTCTGTGTTTTCATAAGCCAATACGATTTTGAAGTATCCCGATTATTAACGCGGGAGAAAACCAATCCGGCAACGATAGTGACGTGTTAGTTTTTTAAGAACTTCATTCTTGAAAACCGGATATACGCAGTCAGTTCAAAAATTTGCGAGCTATTATATTACTTCTACTAAAAACGAACCAATAACGACTGGATTCTTCGTCACAAATTATAGATGTTACGTCTCTCACGGATACAGTTTCGGTTTCGGGGAGTTCATTGACCAGTAACTTCAGCAGCGTATCTGGCAACCCAAGTCTTGCCAAGAAAAGAAAATATGAGTCCCTGGTAATCATTTGGCCTATATATTTATTTCCAAGAATATTTCGTTAAAATGAATGTCGTTATCCGCATTGAACTACGTTTCATTTTGGGGATTCGTCTGTATCAGAACTTATTAGAGGAACTCGAAGCTTCACCGGGTGGAAAGGAAATCTTGGACGAGTACGAGTACTTGCGAGAGAAGGGCTGACCGCACAGGGGCGGCGAAAATTAGTGAATTTAGTCGTCAACTTGATGGTGACTAAGCTTGGCTACCAACCGTCAAAACAAGATAAAATTCGATATGCTAAAGAGATTGTAGCTGCGCTCCCATTATTAAAAGATCCTGGGACGGCGAAAGGTTACGTGAGTATGATTCTATCCTGAGGCTTCCAACCAAATCTGTTTTTTAGAAAAAAAAAAACTCTAAACTGCTGGCCGAATAATATTTTACAGGAAATATTTTATGATCCCCATGCACGAGCCGGCTACATATCCTGGAGGTTACGAACGTTGAACCGACGCCGAAAGGATGGAAAGGCATCTCCGAAATCACAGAAGATAGACGATAAAGAAAATACTGTTCCGACAAACGTGTATCCGCAGAACGCGGAACAGGCGCAGGCACAATTGATCTTCCTTCGAAACGCTTGCCCCAAGACGCAAAAGAAGGAAATTCTTGTGGCGTTAAAAGATACTTTCAATCTAAGGAGAGCTGCACCTGACAAGATTTTGGAAGATTTTCCCAGATTCCTTGATACACCCTACCTGGTATGTAACGCATATTTTATTTCTGAATCTATACGTATGTATATCAAATTTGGATTACGTATTCAACGTTGCAGTCGTTAAAATTATTAGTTTTTTCAAATCAGGTAATTTTTTTGTATATATTTCAGATTGACGCCGATTTTCAACTCATGTTCCCAGATGTAAAAATCAACAACTTTAATGCAGATGCCATATTACAAGTCTATGAGAAATACTCATCTGGAAATCATGCAAGTTTAACTAAAACTAGCCAAAATGATGAGCCAGGTTCGGTCTTAGCGTATTCTAATTATAACAATACCTAATCGAATTCCAATTTCATTTGATTTTTTTATGTTGACACGCCCAGCGTTGTTCATGCTATATTATTATTTCCTATGCAATACTTTACGTTCGTGACTTGTAGAAAACTGCTTCCGTCTTCGAACAACTATGAGTCGTATTGGACCAGTCGCTAATATCTCATTGCTTTACTTGGCTGAATTTTTGTACAGATTGGGACAAAGTGACTAGGGCTTATATCACTTTGCTAAAGCTGCTACCACCATCTGCTAAGGGTCGGAAGAAGGTTGAACGTATCGGAATTTTATCTGCATTAGACCGGGTTATTCTTTTTCATAAGGTACATGACGTGATTCCAATTCAATTTTTCATTGTGATCTTTGCAGTATCGATATTATGATTAATAAAATATGTAAACATCAGGCAGGAACACCACTCGAGAGCGTCCCAGTCCAAACTAAACAACCGTGCCTGGTTGCAGTAGGACCCAACAAGGGTGCAATCTCCTCTTATTTTATCGCCGTGGAAGGCAAAATACTACCCATAGATGCAACGGAGTCATCAGCTGCATTCGACATCTTGTTTAAATCTCACTTTGTCTTAAATACGGAGTTCGACTCGAATCTGAGTATGTATTTCCAATTCATACAGGCTTTTTATTACAACATGAATGCTAACGTTAATTTCACGGCTCGAATGCGTGAAGTCCAAACGTGGTTGATGAAGTCAGTCGCAACGGCCTAGTGGTCGAATTATTAATAAGGTACCGACTACAGTAAAAGTGCAGTTTTAAGATTATAGTCGATTTTGTTTTTTTGAGTCGTTTTTTTTTTTATGAATCTTGCATTCGTGATTTGTAGTCTTGGGTCATAGCTTTGTTGTGCATGACATCAATTCAACATGGAGTTTCAATGTTTTGTTTGCTCCGAGCGTTTTTCTTCAGTTGCCAACATGACAAGACACCTAAGCATTGATCATGCCTTGCTTCCTGGATCAAAATTGAAATTAAAATGTTGCCACCCACCGTGTTCGCTTTCATTCAACACCTATAGTGGTTTACGGAAGCATTTGGTAAAACATTCACAAGATACAGATGCTATTAAAGAATGTATCTTGCCATCATCAATAGCTCAAAGTTCCGAAAATAGTTCACAATCTCAGTCACAGGAAAATATTTTATCTTCGGATTCGGATTGTTCGAGTTCAGATGCTGAACAAATTCAATACTTCTCTGATAATGATACCAGTAGCTCGGAATGCGAAGCTGTGAGTGATTCACTTGGTACAAAAGATTCATTGGCGACCAACTACCTCTTGAAATTAGACGCGACCGGGATTCCTAAGTCATCTTTACGAGATATAATCGAGGGTAGTAACGAATTAATCAACAACGTTATTGATAATGTTTTGAATTTTCTAAACGGAACCGAGTCAAATAAAGATCTAGCGCTGAAGCAATATTTACATAAACAAAAGAATCTATTCAAGGGAATAGACACAAATTACAAGGTAGGGAAATTCTATTCTGGATTAAAAGATTTTGTCAAACCAGTGGAAATAGCCATTGGTACCCGTTTTGATCAAATATTTGATTCGTCGTTGAATACGTATAAAACAATTGCAGTGCCATGCACATTTATGTATATCCCGATTCTAGAGACCCTAAATTTCCTTTTGCGCAATAAATCTGTGAGAAGTATGATATTCCGAAAATTTGACGAAAAGACTGACATTTTAAGGGATATCTGTGATGGCTCATATTATGCCTCACATCCACTTTTTAGCCAATCGAATAGTGCCTTGCAATTACAATTGTTTTACGATGACTTTGAAACAGCTAATCCACTTGGCAGCAAAACAATAATTCACAAATTGGGCGCGATTTATTTCATATTAAGAAATCTTCCTCTATACGTCAATTCGCAGCTACAAAACATTCATTTGGTGGCTTTGTTTTACGTTTCTGATTCACGACTCTTTGGATTTAATGAAATTATGACACCAATCATTAAAGATATTAAAATATTAGAGTCAGAAGGTCTGGTGGTTGGAAAAAGAAAAGTACAAGGCTCCATCATTGCTCTAAGTTTCGACAATTTGGGAGGAAACACATTACTTGGGCTAGTGGAGTCGTTCACAGCCACGCATTTTTGTAGACTCTGTACGGCTAACAAACAAGAAACACGAGTCATGGCAACTGAAGATGAAACGCTATTGAGATCAAATGATACTTATGACGAACTCTGTTTAAAACTGAATTCATCCACCAAGCATGTGCTGGGAATAAAAATTAGAAGTATATTAAACGATTTACGGTACTTTAAAATATTCAATTCCGTATCCGCAGACGTTATGCATGATATATTGGAAGGGGTGGGCCAATATGAAATAAAACTATTCGTGACTTTCATTGTGAACGTTTTGAAAATCATATCTTTATCGGATCTAAACGAACGAATAAAATCATTCAATTACGGTGTTATTGATATGCGAAATAAGCCGAGCTCAATTGCATTGGATAAACCAGGTGTTCTTATAGGCCAAAGAGCAGTACAAACGTGGTGTCTCATCCGGTATTTACCATTGATAATTGGGGATATTGTCCATCCTTCTCATGAACAGTACAATCTTTTGAAATCCAAATGGCGTGTTATAACATTACTCCTATCTTGTATGTCAATCATTTTCGCGCCTCAAATTAGCATAGGAATGATAGAGCAATTGCGCTGGTTGATTCATGAGCATCATTCTCAATTCCAGTCTGCGTTCGATACCCATTTGTTGCCTAAGCATCATTTCATGGTGCACTATCCTCGAATCATTAAAAGCATGGGTCCCCTTGTTCATTTATGGGCCATGCGTTTTGAAGGAAAACACAACTATTTCAAAGATTTGGCAAACAAATATCACAATTTTAAAAATATAAGTAAAACATTGGCAAATCAGCACCAACGATATATATACTACCATTGGAGGGTGTGTCATAAAGATTTAGGAGTCGAAATTAGCACAGGCCCAGGAAAATTTGATACGTACGATAATTTATTATCTGAATTTGCTTTGGACAATACCGAAGCCATGCTGAAATCATCAGATAGAGTACTTATTGTTAACAGAGTGGAAACTGGACTTCTGTATAAAGCAGGATTTTTCGTAGTGACTCACATAGACGATGGAACAGATTTGCCAATCTTTGAAGAAATTCTTAAGATTTTCATACATTCCAATACACCTTTTGCGATCTGTAGTGAGTGGGACACTAAATATTTTAGCGACGAGTATCATGCTTTCGCGGTTCAACCCAAGACTACAAAACACTATAGCATAACTAACTTAAATATCTTAAAGCATACGCCTGCCTACGAATGCCATCAGAGCTTCAACCACACGGCTATGTTTATTGTACCCAAATATCATATATTTTAAGGGCAATACTGCCATTCCTGGTTTTACTCATTAGTTTTATTATGACTTAACAATTTTGATGCATGTTATTAATTTGAGTTTTGTAATACCTTTTAATTTTCGAGAGGCTACTGTGATTTTATCTGATATAATATATAGTTTCTAATCAAAGACTAAAAGTACAAAATAGTGAGTGATTATTATTATTTTAAGATTGCATTTAATTGAGGAGGACTGCGCCGTTTTCCCGAATTGTTATTTTCCCGAATCGCCAAATTCCCGAATCGCTATATTCCCGACCTACCGAATTCCCGACTCGTCGTTTTCCCGAATCGGTCATTTTCCCGAATCGTCATGTTCCCGACCGGTCAAATTCTCGAATCGCCAAATTCTCGATTCGCTATATTCCCGACTCGGCGTTTTCCCGACTCGGCGTTCTCCCGACTCGGCGTTCGCCTGAAAATGGCGTCCTAGCTCGAGCACTCGGATGATAATACCTATGCTATCGGGAATGACCAACAGGTGGAGCTGTGCTATATTTCAACGCAGATGCCTCGAACCTTTATACACATTGTTCCACGTGTGTTATACAACCAAATGATATACGAAATTTCACCTGCAGTAAGGAGACGTCTGCGTCGTTGTTACATCAGTGATTATATTTATTAGGCACGCTATAAATTTCCAAAAAAATTAACGAAATTATACATTTGCTCACCTCGGATTAATTATATTTCGTGACAAAAGAAAAGTGTCGACACAGACAAGTGAATTTTTTTTATTTTTTATTTTGGCTTGATATGCTTCAACATTTAATTAGCTAAAATAATATACATATACAACTTCATCAAGTGCGACCCGTTCGATTTGTTTGAGAAAAATTATATAAATCATTAGAGCCGATACTCGAATTTTGATGACCCTACTGAAGACGGACCGCCGATACCTTCTATTTTTTTATTTTTCATGGACATACATGTATATTCCTAAGTCGAATTATTGAAAATAATTACTCGGAAGCATGAAAATTACACATTATATGTATATTCAACAAATGTTTCTCAAACAGGGAATGAAAATAATATTGATGAAAAACATTTGTTCCATAGATGTGATTTTTATGATTCCGAGTAATTATTTCCCACGAATCCACATAAAAATAAATTTCAACTTTTTGATCCCCAAAGAGATTGAACGTTGCCAAGAGCAGTAGCTGCGTTCCCGCATCTGTATCTTACAGTCTGTGAAATAACTCAATCTTCTTCTTCTTCTTTTCCTCAGGCTTATCTCCCCGGAATAACTCAATCATATTAGCTTAGACCTCCACTAGCACGAATAACATATATTTGTCCGCGCGTAACGCCAACGCTCGCATGCAATGGTGAGTCTACAATGGGACTCGGAACATCGACGTTCGTCGCGACGCTCTGACGTCACCCGTAGGCTTCTGCTGGGTGACGTCAGAACGTAGCGTCGACGTTCCGAGTTCCATTGGACCACCGTAAACGACGCCCGTGCGACGCCAATTTCCGCGCGTCGCACGACGACTTGCACACATCGTTTTTACCAGCCACAGTGAGCACTGCAGAGCACGTGTTGCGCTTCGAAAGTAGTGTTTCGTGTCTTGTTCCCTGAAAAGTGAGTGATCCTGAAATCAGAGTGACACGAGTGCCAAGTTTGTGTCGGTTCATCGGAATAAAAATATACGTAAAAATGCTCACATTAAAAGCTTTATTTCAAAAGAAAACTAAATCTAATATTATTATAAACATGCACATTTCCGAACCAAAAAAAAGTAGAATAAAAAAAAATCTAAGGTAAAAAAGCAAAAAATTTAAAAATATCTGTATATACATTGAAATATATGAAATTTTATTTACAACAGAAGCTTAAATGACTATAGATACTATAACTAAAGAATGTTTAGAAGAGAAATATAATTGTGTAAAAAGACGTGGATGTGCGACATATTTTATTTACGCGACCGGCATGTGCACGCGCCTAAAAGTGGTGACGTTAACGTTGCACAATGGGCATCGTAATTGCCCAAACAACGGATTCTCGCCGCCCGCATATTCTCTCGCCGTCCGGAGGATATGATTGGCACACCTACCGCAGAGCACCATGTGGTAGCAGGGGATGCTCAGATAACAGCTCTGAGCATCCCTGCACACTGCGCAATCCGTATCGTGCACCACGTCATCCTCCTGTAAATCGGGCATTGGGATATCCCGCGGAATCGGATCTTCCTGCATATCTGATTGACAACAAAGTAAGGTAAAGTAAAAATATGCTTGTAGCACACGATATAGTGGCCACTAGCGATATTGGCTGATATTATGTATAAGTATTGTATTGAAACAACCATTCGAGTAACACATATTCACAGTAGCAAAACTTGTCGATACGAATACTTTTTAATACACTGCAACAGCTTACGAACGTCGCGGTCTATTTGTCTTTGATGTGTGACGTATTTTATGCTTTGTTATGTCGGTAAAAGACCAATACTACCTACTTTGGGATAAGAGCAAATTTTATTATAGATAATTTCCTCCCTTATGGATTTAATCTGTTGTTTGCCAGCAAACTTGAAGTGTGATACCTAATCACCTTTGATGTAGATTTCTGAAGTTGATGATAGTTTTTTAATATAATATGTGTCTAGTCTAGTGCTCCTTATCTGCGGTATTTTTGATTCCTCGCCGTTTCCACCGCTGAATCAGTTTCAAATATGTAGAAAAAAATGTGTGTAAAGTCTTTGTTGTCTATCTCAATGAGAACCCGTGCCGGCGAGCACGTTTTTATATATTTTTTAAACAATTTTCCCCAAAGTAGTGCCTTACAATTTCTTCAGTATTTCTTATTTACTATTCTTCAAAATACTCTGAATATTCAACATTCTTCTAGATCCACTCTGTGATGCAACCAGTGCTAGAATCACGAATTAATGTATCCAATTGAATTTTAATTAATTTCAAATAATTATTTTTTGTAAATCGTAAAAGCTTGTGTGAGGCATCAAAAATTTTTTTTTTTTTTTTTTTTTGAAATGACACATCGATACGTAGAGGTCGAGATTTTCATAAAAAATCGGCAGACAAAAATTCTAACAATTAAAAAACACAAGAAATTACTCATAATCAAACTTTAATTGAATATATAAATTCGCGATTTGAGCATTGGTTGCATCTATATAGAATAGATCCAGAGGAATTTTGTATATTCCGAGTGTTTTGAAGAATAGTGGAAAAAAAATTCCGTAACAATCGCAGAAGAAAAATTTGAGGATAGTTGCAAACAAAATAACTAAAAACGTGCTCACTGGCACGGGTTTCCATTGAGATAATGATCTGAAACTTCACCCACGTTTTCTTCCACGGATTCTGAGACAAAAGCACTTGTCCAGAAATACATACTCAATTTTTTGGGCGGATTTTTTGAAACCTTCGTATTTGAGATATGATTTTTCAAAGTTGGAACAAAAATTGCAATTTTCTGAAATCTGAAAAATTTCAGAAAAATCTAATAACATATATAAAAATTTCTCAGCCATGCTATAGGGAATTGAGATTTCATCACAGCAAAAGGTATAGAGTATTTCAAAAATTGGAATGTATCACATATAAAGGGATGAAAAAGTTCCCTGTTGTACATATCGAGGAGTGAATCACGAAGCGAAAACACGTACACCATATCTGTAATTTCTAAACATCTCCCAACATCCCCCCCACATTTTCTCAACATTTCCTAGATTTTTCAACCATTTTACAGAATTTTTCATGATTTTTGAACATTTTACAACATTTCCTAGGTTTTATCTCCCAATATTTCTGAACATTTCCAAAATATTTCCTGCACTTTGTACATCATATCTCCCCCGTGATTCACCCCTCGGTACATATATTTGAAAATTTACAGGGTGATGAATACATTATAATAAGATCAATTGCAGGAATTAGAGAAGCGATTATTATATCTATGTAATATATATATATATATATATATATATATATATATATATATATATATATATATATATATATATATATATATATATATATATATATATATATATATATATATATATATATATATATATATATATATATATATATATGCGTGCGTGTGTAGGGTTCATCGATCCTAGTTTCCGAGATATTCGCAATTTTCCAGTGTTACTCAAGATTATATATTTTTATTTTTTTTCATATTGTCCTGAATGAAATTAAAACTCTTCCCGTGTCGAATGAGACATATAGAGTTTTTCAACTCAGAGGGTTTCATCTGGTTGCAAAAGATGGGAAAATTCACCAGCAAGACGCCCATAGTGCTAATTTCATATCAATAAAGTAGGCCCTTTCCATCCGGATGGCCACATATAATGATTGCTCTTTTAATACATGCAGTTGGTCTTTTTATAATGTATTTGTCACCCTGGAATTTTTCAAATATACCTTTCTCTGTACATATCTCAATTTCCTAATTTTGTTATATTTTATTAGATTACTCTGAATTTTTCCAGATCCCACATTATAGGTATATTATAAATACACATTACAGGTATATTATATAACGTTATCAACTTCAGAAATCTACATTGAAGATGAAAAGTGATCACTCAAAATCTACTGCACGATAGTTTGTTCTTATCAATTCTCGTGTATTATTACTGATAAAGTTGGTGGAATTGACCGTAAATAGGAAGAGTTAATAGGTATACCTGCTTCGTCATCTGAAATGACAATCGGAGCGTCACCATCAAAGAAGGCCCCATCTGGAATTATCGAATCATCAGAAATTATGTTTAATATATATATGTATATATATATATATATGTATATATATATATATATATATGTATATATATATATATATATATATATATATATATATATATATATATATATATATATATATATATATATATATATATATATATATGTATATATATATATATATATATATATATATATATATATATATATATATATATATATATATATATATACATATATATATATATATATATATATACATATATATATATATATATATATATATATATATATATATATATATATATATATATATATATATATATAAAAATGATTCATACCGTCGAAATTTTCAAATGGTGGAAACTCTTCTTCGTCCACGTCAATATCTGAATATGTGAACGAAAATAAATCGGTATCAAAGCGAACATATTGAGAAAGAATCACAACACCGAGTACAAATTTAACTCCATTCATCCATTTTTTTTGTTTTTGTCTTTGAGTTTCATCAAAATGAAAATGTATTTTAACGGGGATAGTTCTAATTGGAAAATGGAAAGATAGTACGAATCCATAATTCATAATCATTTTAACAGGTATCATGGGAGGTAGTGCAGGAGGAGCAACGGGAAAGGCATCGATAGGATCCTCAGGAAGAGGATCTTGTGAAATGATGCCCGGAGCTTCGGGAAGGACGCCTGGAGCTTCGGGAAGGGCAGCTCCTGGAGCTTCGGAAAGGATGCCTGGAGGCTCGGGAAGGACAGCGCCTACAGCTTCGGGAAGGGCAGCGCCTGGAGCTTCGGGATGGACAGCTGCCTCAATAAGATCAGGCGCGTGATCGAAATTGTCATTAGCGGCAGCATTGCCGAAATTCTGCGCTAAGTTAGCGACGAAATATGACGCCTGCTCCACGAACTCCGTTACCGTTAACCGGTGCTCCGTTAAAAGTTGCCACGCTCGCAATATTTGGCGATGATTTATTACGTAGCCAATCTTTGGCGAACGCGACGCAGATCGACCTTGTTGCAGTGCCAAGAAATCCGAGTGCGCTGCAGATTGGATTTCCACGAGTTTTTCTGCTCGATAAAGAAAAATGTTATGTTCGGCGAAAAGACATTCGATTGGGCGTCAACGTATGTTTACTAAATTAGTTGTAACTATTTCTTTAAATATGATGGATTCCGTTTGTTAATTTTTATTATTATATTTGCTTATATTTTTTACTCTTGATTTTTAGATACCTTATAGTTTTCATTTTATTTCATATATTACTCTGCGACACCTTCTATTTTATCCCATATGCTTAGTTTTTAGATTTTTCATTTCTATTGTATTTTTGCATTTATAATTCCTATTTATATAGTTCAATTCACGGAATCCGTCATATATGTATAGTATACCTACTTGTAAAATCCCAAATATTAGGGTGTGGAGTTATCTTGTCGATCAAAACGCGATGATATGATTCTATGTTGTTGTTGGTCCTACGTATGAGCCCGTTGACCGAGAACAATTCAGGCGTCACCCTATTCAACCATTGCCGGTCATAATAATTGAAGAAGTCAGCAAAAATGAGCTTCATTTCATCACTTGCAGTATCGACAAGCTGATGGAATGCTTCGTCGATGTCTCGGGCTGGCAGGAAAGCTAAGGCCATTACTTTGCGCAACAGCTTTTGGCCCTCATCGTCGTCAGCAATAGCTTCGACGATATGAAGGCTTCTGGCTCTTCGATATAAAGCCTATATGAAACGGGAATGGCAGGATAGGGTAGGTTAGGCTAAGTTTGGTTAAGATAGTTTAGGATAGTAGGTATAAGTATAGATTAGTTAGATTAGGTTACAATAGGATATGTCAAATTAGAATTAGAAAATAAGTAAGTAAGTATAGATAAGTTGTCTCAATATGAGTTATCAGCTAATGACCTGGCAGTGATGGAAAAAACACCCATGTGGCGTCGCCTGATCAAATATCTCAGTCAGCGAGGTTCGTAGTCCTCGCTCAAAGTCAGTCATAAATGACGTAGGTCTGAGATTGGGTGCCAACACCGTCCTAACGTGCATAATCACGCTGTCATATGCTGACTTGGCTTTACGACTCATCAAAGCCCATGCAATAGGCAATACCTATGTGAAATAGAAGAACAGAAATGTTTCATATCTATAGTATTTTAATATTTTGAGTAACAAATACTGCAAAGGTCGTGGCTCACGGTGGTTCAAATGAATTTAATGAAACATATTCTGCGTTTAGGCTACACTATATGCGGTTTATGTTACGATGAAACGTAGTTCATTATTTTCGTTTTCATTGTTTTGTTTGCTTCTATTTTTTAATTATTATAATTTCTACTTATAGATTCAATTATTATTCATTTAGTCTTATTCTCAGATGATTTTCATTTATTTGCTCAGTTTTTTGATTCTTAATTTGTTTATTTCTAGATTTAAGACTTTTATTTCGTATTTTTATCCTTTTGAGTCTTACATTTCTATTTATTTTATTCATCAATTTGCATTCATATTTATAATTTTTTTTAATTTATAATTTATTTATTTCTAGATTTAAGATTTTTATTTCGTATTTTTATCCTTTTGAGTCTTACATTTCTATTTATTTTATTCATTAATTTCCATTCATATTTATAATCTCTATTTTCTTTAGCTGTAGTTAGTTTCTTGTGTTTGCTTAGTTTTTTGATTCCTAATTTGTTTATTTCTAGATTTAAGATTTTTATTTCGTATTTTTATCCTTTTGAGTCTTACATTTCTATTTATTTTATTCATCAATTTGCATTCATATTTATAATTTTTTTTAATTTATAATTTATTTATTTCTAGATTTAAGATTTTTATTTCGTATTTTTATTATAAAAGAAAAAAAGACTCTCGGAACAATATTTTTCGTGTTTGACGAAAATACGACCATGATAAAGTGATACTTACAACGAAATATAAACATTTTATGTGGTTGTTTTTATCGACTATAGCTTTCAGACATATTCGATCGTGAGAGGAAGAATTCGCAATTAAATATTACCACAGATATGTGTGTCCGCGTACATCCAAAAAAATTTTGTTTCACGTTATTACAGGAGAATGAATAATTAAAATTTTCGAAATTAAAATGAAATAACAATAATTCACTTATATTTCTGAGTGAATGCCCTGTGAACAAATCGTTCAACATGGGACATCCTGAATTGGATAATTACGAATGTAGAATTCGAAACAACCATCGAGAAAACTTCTCCATTCGTGTAGACTTCAATGAGGCAAATTGAGGAAGCGATGCAACTGATAATTTCGATTCGTTGTAATTATAATGCTAAATATAACTACGTGATGTAATACTCACAGGGCGTTGTTTTTTCTTTTATCAACGGTATAAACATAGCCGTCATGAATCCGCTCAACTTCCATCTTCTCGAATCTTCATTGTTAATTGTAAGTCGTAAGACGCGACACGCTACTGATTTACAATCAACTGGTCCTTAGCGACGAGAAACAAACAGAAGATAACCGTTGTTACTCATTTACAATCAACTGATCCTTAGCGACGAGAAACAGACAAAAGATAACCGTTGTTACGTTACTCTATTGTTTCTCGGTCACATACCTTCTCTTTTTTGTTTAACTAATGTGCAAGAGTGGTAATTAAATTCATCGTTTCGTTGTTTCTGTTGCGCTGGTCAAGAAAGTGCACTTCTTTCATCCGATGTCACGATTGAAAACGTATTAGAGATGACAACGTTGATGATTATTTTTAATAGAATGATAAAAAATTATCTGACCGGCGAATAAATAGGTTTATTCATAATTTGGTTTGACCTTCTCGGTCTGTACAAATGAGTTCGCTGAGTAGTTACAGATGGTCTTAATTATACATAAAATTACAAATTTGACGCATTAAAGATATTTATATGGATTGATGTACATTCTTGATTATAATCATATAATGCAATAATTTCTAGATAAATTCTTGCATCGCAAGGAAAAAAAATAAATGCGTATATCTAAATCATTGCTGCCGCAACAAAAAAAAACCTGCAGAAAAGTTGTCTCTAGGAGAATATTTTCGACCTCTGAAAAAAAGATCAGTTTCCATCAAAATAATATTTTCAGGGTGGAAGACTTTGAATTGGGAAACTTATGAAATCATATAAATCAAATTTTCGCCTTCCACCTATTGTCACCATTATAATCGTGGGAATGCTATGATTTTTACTGTTTGCTATATTCAAAAAAACACGCAAGGACGTATATTTTTCGGTTTCATAATAAGAGAAATATTTGTCAGTAGTAACTCAAAATCATAAGACTCCCAGCTTTCAAGCAACCAAGTTGCAAACTGTTCAAAAAAATTTTTTGTAGCGATGAATTTTTCACAGTACTTTTGTTTGCCATTTTTCAACGCGATAATCATACCTTTTTTTTTATTCAAATTTTACTGGAGGTAGTCCTCAAAATACTGAACAAGGTTCAAAATTATGGAAGGTCCAACGTGGCCGTTGCATACAATAGTATTCTTCTGATTCGAATAAGTGTCGATATCATTTCAAATCAGAATTCCAAGTATCTCATCACATTTATTTTATCTCGAGTGTGTTACTCAGCCTCAACATTTGATTTATGCACGTGTCCCATGCATATGTGGCCAACCGTTTGTTGTGAGAAACCTGCGTACGTATTCATAAAAAAAAAAATTCAAATTTAGATTCAACGCAGAACAAAAAAATAAGAAAAATTGAAGAAATCAGAAAACATTTGAAGTACGTACTTGAGTAAAAACACGTCAAACCAGTGACCTTTTTTTCATCGATCTTTTCGATTATTGTGAATTTCTTTTAACGGATTCTATGGGTGAAATAAATTCATCAAACAATTTTTGTATTTTTTTTATCTTAATTATTTTAAAAGTTATTCCAGATTGAAAATTGCCCAAAATGCCAAAAACCGCCATACACGCTCTCCTTCAAATCTTCATATCTTAGGTTCTGCTTGTCTTATCAATTTGTCCTTGGGCTCATTCAAAAGAGCTGGAATTGGGCTTTCACTTCATGCTGCCACACATTCTATAATAGCAACAATTGAAGATTGTTATAAACAATTAATTTTCGAACACGATTTTAAAATTGCCAAAAAAAATACAAGCGTAGTCTTTGATCAATTTCCTATAAGATAGCTGAGTTTCAAATTGGAGAACTAACGGAGAGTATTTTTCAAATATTAATAATCGGGCGGAGGCGCGCGCGCGCGCCGACAATCCAGCTGTCCGGCGCGCGGCATGGAGTACGCAATAACGTGTAGTTTGAATGAAACGGGCTTAGGTGCAGTTAAAATGGGACGAATGTTCATTGAAAACCAATATATTTCATTATCTAACAGATTCCGTTGATTCAAGTTGTTTATTATACTTTTTGTATTATATAACTAGACGATATGAATTCTTAATACTATATCAAACTTACATCTAAAATACTATTTATTATAAATTTGTGTAAATGATGTAACTATATTATTATATTTATATTATATAGTATCATTATGATGATGCTTCGTCTCGATGTTATATAATAGGTCATAACTGCATTAAAAAAAAAAAAATGGTCGGTTTTATAATACTTATAATATATTATAATATATCTTATATGTATATAATATATATAAGTATTATAAAACCGACCATTTTTTTTTTTAATCCAGGTATGACCTATTATACATATAACATCGAGACGAAGCATGATCATAATGATACTATACAACTGCATTTATATAAATTTCGAATGGATAGTATTTTAGATGTAAGTTTGATATAGTATGAAGAATTCAATATATCATGTAGTCATATAATACAAATAGTATAATAAACAATTTCGATCAACGGAATCTGTTAGGTAATGAAATATGTTGGTTTTCAATAAACATTCGTTCCATTTTACGTGTGCTTGATATACGATTGATGTATCATTACTAAGCCCGCTTCTTCCAACACGTTACTGCCTACTCCGCTACACGTTATTGCCTACTCCGCGCGCGACAGTTGGATTGTCGGCGCGCGCGCGCGCCTCCGCTCCATTATTAATATTTAAAAAATACTTCCCATTAATTCTACAATTCGAAACTCACTTATCTAATAGGAAATTGATCAAGGAATACGCTTGTATTTTTTTTTTTTTGGAATTTTACAACGGAATCTTTTACGTGTTCGAAAATTAATTGTTTATAACAATCTTCAATTGGTGCTATTATAGAATTTGTGGCAGCATGAAATAGGAGCCCAATTTCAGCTCTTTCGAATGAGCCCGAGGACAAATTGATAAGACAAATAGAACCTAAGATATGTTTTGCAGTAATCGAAAGGGTCGATGATAATTTTTGGTCGATTTCGTCCGGTTTGACGTGGATTTGATTCACTTGACGAGTTCATGTTTAAATTTTTTTAAAGTACACACATATACGAATTGAGCGTCAATGTTTCTATAATAATTTACACATCAGCTCGTCAAGTACCACTTGGATATTTTTCAGAGGATATCGCAGCTAATATTGACAATTTTTTATTTCGGATTTCCTCATATTTTCCATTGTATGTACGTAATAAAAAATTATTTGACAAGGTTTTGAGTTACTCGTAATATTTTTCTCATCTATCTCCGCTTTTATTCAACTGTCTCAGTTATGTGCACGCCCATGCGCCGTAGGGCTGTTTTGTCCTTACACCATAGAATACATACAGGTAATTATAGTCGAGAGCGACAACTCCATTATATCTTTGTCTATCTAATTGTCATCTCGACCATGGAACTGTCTAAGTTGTTGGTTGCGCGTGAGTAGGTTGGCGAAAATCTTGGTCGGCGACGGTGAAGACTGGCTACCTCTGACGACGGAGTAAACCTAAAGAAAAAAGTCGAAGAAGAAGAAGAGAAAGAAGCGATGCAAAAGACGAAAATTCAATAGTCAAACTGACCCATCCGATTTTGAAAATTATTATGTTTCAGTTATCAGTGCATCGAATGTCTTGACTTTGGCCTTAAATGAAAGTTCTTTCGACCCTTATTACGAAAATAGAATTTCAATCCCTGGTATATTACCAATATCGTGTAACATATGGGGTATTCCGTGCCAACTCAACCTACCGTCCAAATGTGACTCATCCGATTTCAGAAAATTATTATTTCTTATAGTACGGGAGCTAGCAACGTCGGGAAAACAAGAATTTCAGGTCAGCTGATTTTTTGATATGCCGTTCCTTTGGCTCTCTCGATGAGCGCCCGGACTATCTGGCTGCCGGTAGCGGATGCGTTTACCTGTGCGCATCCTACCTGTACAGGTGATAATTTCAACTTTTAAAATTATTTTAGGAAGCCAAATTTTTTTTTTAATAAGTTTTGATAGGTTCAACAAACATACATATCATATTGCCAGACATTTTTATCATTGTTAATAACGCGCCATACGCTACTTTTTATTTAAAAAAAGAATAAAAATTCAAAGTATTTCAGTATGCCTGTAATTTTGATATGATGTTCTATGACTATCAAGAATCTTAAAATTAATTTGCCAGACAATAATTCATTTGTTAAATAATAAGCCAGACTGATAAAACTCTGAAAAGTATTGCTGTATCATACTAGTAGTCAGAGAGAGACAGTTGCGCAATAGATTGCTAAGAAAGAGACGAGAAACTATTAAATTAGTACGAGTTTACGACAGTAACATTTTAGCATTAACAAAAACAGAATAAAATTAGAATTCCAGTACATTACAGAAGAGAGAATAAATAAATTGTATTATTAAAAGTTGAAGCATTTTATTTTTTATTACATTTTTCTGATTTTCACACGCAAATTACAAATAATTGCAGTTTTTCTTAATTAATAATTGTGTCGCAGAAAAAAGGATGCATCCTCATAATCGTCATCATTGTCGTCGCTTTCATCTGTAGTATTTACTTGTGCAGGCAGCTCGGTATTGATGTACTTTAATTTAAATTTCACACATACACTCAAAACTGCCTGACATTTTTTTAGTTTATCGTCAACAAAAATTATTATTTTATCATTCTTTCTTTTACAAAATACACAAGTTTTTATTTTATCACTCAACATTGTCACAAAATTCAAAAGTAAACATTAAAAAAAAACACAAACACTAACATGTGATTTCACACTGACGCCATCTTGAAAACTTACCGTTTTCGCCACCGTTACTGTCTATCTCTCTTACTCACTGACTCTCAGCTGACAGCACTCTTCTAACATACCGACTTCATTTTCAGAGTTTTATCAGTCTGGCTTATTATT
The DNA here is from genome assembly GCA_963924015.1 of Macrophya annulata. Lineage (NCBI taxonomy): Eukaryota > Metazoa > Arthropoda > Insecta > Hymenoptera > Tenthredinidae > Macrophya > Macrophya annulata. Next base: position 11,329,353 of record OZ001260.1, read on the forward strand.
TAACAATTGAATTATTGTCTGGCAAATTAATTTTAAGATTTTTGATAGTAATAGAGCATCATATCAAAATTACAGGCATACTGAAATACTTTGAATTTTTATTTTATTTTTATATAAAAAGTAGCGTATGGCGCGTTATTAACAATGATAAAAATGTCTGGCAATATGATATGTATGTTTGTTGAACCTATCAAAACTTATTAAAAAAAAAATTTGGCTTCCTAAAATAATTTTAAAAGTTGAAATTATCACCTGTACAGGTAGGATGCGCACAGGTAAACGCAACCGCTACCGGCAGCCAGATGGTCCGGGCGCTCATCGAGAGAGCCAAAGGAACGGCATATCAAAAAATCAGCCGACCTGAAATTCTCTCTCGAAAACGTTGCTAGCTCCTAGACTATTAGCTGTTGCATCAACTCCAATAACTCTGAAATCTCAGAAACCTAACACGAACGACCGAATAAATATTCTTCAGCGCGCATCAAGGTTATTATCGACAATTTTTCATTTCGTATTTTCTCCATATTTTCTATAATTTTTTTCAGCTGTCGGTGCATCCATTGCCCCGATTTTGGCCTCAAATAATTAGGCCCTTATTTCAAAAATAAAGTGTAATATACATTATATGTATACATGTCCCCCCACTCTGCTTAGAACCAGCTTCACGGTAAAGAAACTCACAAGGAGACTCCGGGGTAATCGGATTTTTGTAATTTTTGATACTTATGGTACGTGTAGTTGGGACCTTGAATACGAATTTCCCAATGCGGTTCGGAGCAACATTCATAAATTTTCGAGATAATCGATTTTGAAGTTTTGCACTTAAGCTTCATATTCACTATATTTCTTGCACAGGCGCATTTTGTTTTCAATAGTTCGATTGCGAAGCAAACTTCATTGACATTTTGAAAGATTGTTCTTTCATCGCACAGTTTAGATGCAAAGCACGCATAGCTGATCATGTCACCGAAGATTGGAGAAGATAATTTCTGTTTTCCATGTTCTTATGATAAATACCATCCTGGTTCGTGCCACACTACGTGATATGTGTAATACGAAATATCTCAATAAAATAGCATTTTATTTCCTACCCGACATCGTTTATTTTTTTTTTTTTACAGAAACTTTATTGTTAATTTACAATAAATATTATTCATTGAAAGTTGCCCATATAGGGTTTGCCATTGTTGACAACTGACCCAACGCATGTCCCAAGGCTGGCATACGAGGCTCAGTAACCATTATTGATCCAAGATTGTACCAGTTGTTATGCTGATCTTGGACCAGCGTTGTTATCCGAGGATTGGCACGGCACAGTGTTGACAGTGTGCTGAGCAAACAAGTTGAATAAGGCGCCAGTTTCACACAAAAGGCACTAGTTATAATTAGCCTCACTAAGTGTCGCTATTGTATCATAGCGACACCAAGAATCCGCCTTCTTGCCGATGGATCGTGGAGCAAGGCGGTCGTAAATACGGAGCTCCGCAGAATTTACTAAAAAAAAGAACCACATAAGTATCACCCGCACTATTCATTAGACTCCCGACCATTCGGTCAAGATAGCTTTTTATATTTTCTCGTGTCATTTGTATTATAAATATAGTCTGGATTTTATATCATTATATGTTTCGTGTTTGATGTAAATTTCATACGGTCACATGTGTTGTCTCACTCGCCATTAGTGACCGTATTATTTCTTTTGATAACATAAATGTTCTTACATTTATTATAGAGTGACGTGTCGTCTCGTATTGTCTTTAGTCATTTAAGTGTCAAAGGCCTCAACTTTTGTAAAATAATTAGCCTTATGCTAACATTCATTCGACGACATTTTTAATGCTCACCAAGACCTGTCTCTACATAATAACAACTACTGTTCATGTCGTTCGAATCAAATTCTAAAATTTATAAATCTTGTAAGCAAACTGTTGAAGTTGTTTGCAACTCTACTCAGATCTCACAAAAAAAAAAAAGAATAAATCGTAACTTTTACTTTATATCTGTGTAAATTATTCTTTGCACTATCGTTCCCAACCACCTTGAATCCTTATTTGTATCTGTGAGTAGTGGTTTCACACCTTTTAGGTTTCAAATCATTACAACAGTCTAGCCAACGCTTGCCCCAACTCTGCAGTCCGATCCTCGGGCACCCACACTGATCCGTAGCTGTGCCGGTAGTCACGCCTATCTCGGGCTAGCGTTGTTACGCGGAGATTGGCACAACACAGTACCGACTGTTTCGCCAACGTTCCCTTCAATGCTATAGTCCAATCCTCGGGACCTGACGTTGATCCAAATTTGCGCCAGCGCGCATAGAGTTGCGTGAAAATATCTTGTGGACCTTTAAGTCATACGGGCACCACTCTGGTGGCAGTATAGGTACTATACAGCGTCATTTGCGCCACTTTGCGCATTCTACGAAGTAAACTCCATTGTTGGCGAAAATGTTTGGTTTTTTTAGACGACGCACCGTTATTCTGATAGTGAGTAACTAAATACCGTTATCAAGCGATATTCGGACAGTTTCCACAGTAATTTTCGCAATTAAGTTTGAATTGTGTTTTTTTTTTCATTTGTCCTTCAATATTTCTAATGTGATATAGAACGTTTATATAAAGCTGCTGCTAATAGAAATTGGATCCCAGAACGTTATAACGAGGTTATAACATATCCGTAAGTGTGAGGTGTTTGACGTCAACTCAGTGACCGTTGAGCGATGATATTTTCTTTTTTCCAAGAATTTTTTATCTCATATCATGGACCCCTAAATATCTTTAGGGAAATTCGAAAATTTCATATCCATAATTTTGGCAGTTAACAATTTTTCAAGAAATATAACAACGCCCTATTCCAAAATACTGTGCAAAATCCTGTAAATTTTCTAACAAATTATCATTCTAATACTATACGTATTGGTAGATTCCGCAATGTGAAAAATCTTAATTTTATTTGTCTAAAACGATTTGAATGTTGTTTTTCTATCAGTTGAGTTATTATTATAATCTTCTTCAAAATTCAGAAAATAAGTTTTCAATCGGGTGAAGAAATAGTACCTAGATGAGATTTGTTAACTAATTTTGAAATATTTCAATAATTTTTGGAACAAAGCATTATTATTTTATTCAAAATAAAGCCGAGAACTACCCAATAATATAAAAAAATATCAAATATTGTTCGGAAGATTTGTATCGCTCGTTCTATGACAGGAATAATTCTTGGTGAAAATGAAATTCTTCCGCAGGCTGCACGTAATGCGAATTCTATTTTTGATTAAAAGTGTATGTGACCTTGGTACAATATAAAATATGAACATGTCAAGCCAATATTACAGACGTAAAAAAAGTCGTGATCTAAAAAAAAAGGCGGATCTCTTCAGTGAAAGTGATGATGATTGCATCGTACAACCAAAAGTTCAGAAGCAAAAAGATGCAAATCATAACGGTAACGATTTGAAACGTATCCATTGCGAACAATCAGACGATTTTCAGGCGCGTAATCAATCTGTTGTTATCGGTAGTAATATTGTTCCTACGCTAAACTCCAGTGAAGTTTCCGGCAGTTCATCTCTTCGAGATCACGTTCCGTCTTTATACAGCTTGACTTCCGATGACAGCCTCGAGCTTCAGGATTCGCTCATTTCAAGCGATCGTGAAGAGAATGATGTATCATCCATTGATCAGGGTGAACCTTCGATTTCGGAGAGTGAAATTTTTAAAAGTTCACCTGCGAAACTTGGTATCAAGGAGAAGTTGCGTGCTTGGGCGTTGGGTAATATCGGAACATTGAATCTATCAGTAATTTCCGAATTACTTGTGCTCCTACGGAGTGAAGGATATGTCTCCCTGCCAAAAACAGCGCAGGCTTTATTGAGCACAGTTCATTCCCGATAAATACAGCCAATGCTCAGCAATCGTGACACTATATGCGAGTATCTATACTTAGGAATACGGGATGGGCTTTCAAAGAGAATTTCTTCAGACGTTTATACTGAAGATACTATAAATGTTTTAGTGCACATCGACGGAATGCAAGTTTATAAAAATTCTCGGAAACAATTTTGGCCAATATCAGTCATATTATATGACAAAAAATATGAAAGCAGTCCATTTGTTGCAGCCATTTTTTGCGGCGATTCGAAACCTAAATTAGCATCAGATTTTATGCTAGACTTTATAACAGAGGCAGCGGAGCTTATTCGAAATGGTATTTCACTGGAAGGTAGGCAATATGGATTCGAAATAAAAGCTATAGTGTGTGACGCTCCCGCACGATCTTTCATCAAATGTTGTAAAGGCCACAATGGTTTTTATGCGTGTGAAAGATGTGAGACGAAAGGCGTCACAATTAATAAGAGGCGAGTTTATCCAGAAATCGATAGTAGGAAATGATCTAAAAAATTTTTCAAAAAACAGAGACAACTAGAACATCACTTACCAGATCGTAAGTCACCATTATTAGACTTACCAAAATTTGACCCTATACGATCAGTGATTCTCGACTCCATGCATCTTTTACACTCTGGAGTACAGAAATATTTACTGGAAAAATTGACGAACAGAAGTAGCGCTTCGCGCATTACTATCAACCAGATGAGGCTACTTAAAGATCTACTGAAGAATTTGTCATTGGACATTCCAATCGAATTTCAAAGAAAGGTGTTTGATTTAGATGACTTTGCGCATTGGAAATCAACACAATTTCGATTTATATTACTTTACTGCGGTCCATTGATTATGCGCCATATTCTGCCAAAGGATTATTATGAGCACTACTTATTATTGTTCGTTACGTGCCGTATCCTCTTCAGCTCTAAGCTTGCAGTTGCTAGAGCTGATTATGCTAATAAGTTATTACGAAAATTTTTTTATTTGCTACCTTCATTTTATGGCGATGACTCTCAAGTCCTAAATATGCATAATTTAATTCATTTGTCCGGAGATGTGAAAACCATGGGAGCTCCATTGAGTGATTATTCAGCTTTCTGGGGTGAAAATTATATTGGGAAATTGAAGAAACTTGTGAGATCGCAGAAAAACCCTTTAGCACAAGTTGTGAATCGACTGTCAGAATTCGAGTGCTATGATTCTGTGAAAACGCAACGCCGACATGAGCTTACCGAATGTATCTTTGCAGAAGATAGCGAAGTACGACTATACCAGCAGCAGAAAATTGTGTCCGTGCACCGAATGAAAATAAAAGACATGTCGCTCAGTGTACTTCATCCAAACAATGTAGTGCTATTGAAAAATGATTCGATTTTCCGCATATCGCAAATCCTTGTGAAAAAGAATAGAGATTTACTCCCTAAATCCATGAGTGAAATATACTTGGAAGGACATGAAATTAAAAAAGAGGACTGCAGACCCGTCTTTGATGAACCACTATCGTCACAAGAAATTGGTGTCACACGATTTAAAAAATACTCAAGTGACTTGCGCATGCGACGTGCAGACGAAATTAAAACTAAAATCGTCCCACTAAAGATAAAAAATAAAAAATATGCGATATCTCTGCTACACGTTTAGAAACAAGCTCACAAAGATTTCCGGAAAGTGTAGCTGAAGTTTATTGTTGCGCCACGCAGAGTTCCAAATATAAAATAATAAATAATAAATAATGATAATGATGTTAATAATAATAAAAATATCATTAATAATGTTAAGTATAATAATATTATGAATAACAATAAAAATAATAATTATTATAGTATGAACGATAATATATTGACGCATTAATAAATATCTTAACGAATAAATGAATAAACAGATAAAAGAATAAATGCTGGTACAGACCAAACAAATTCTAGAACTTTTCATTTGCGCAAGTTGGCAAGTAGCGTTCAAATTGCCACTCTGAATTTTAAATTCATTTCGCGCTAACGCGGTCTCCAGGATACGAAAATCAACAAAAGCATGCAGGTCGCAGCAAGCGTTTTCGCAGCGCCTCGCCCCCGTGTTATTCGTGTCGCTCGTGTGTAAGACGTTCCACTCGCGGTGCCTGATCATCAAGAGCTGCTAACCAGTAAACGCAGTATTACAGTTTCCAGCATTAATAACTACACAGATATAAGGTAAGTAAATAATTTTACTAGTTAGTCAACCGAATAACAATACGTAATAACTATTTTTGAACCAACTGCTAATGTAGGTGGAATAATTTCATGATTTTGTTTTTTGGACGCTCCACCTTTTGACTTATACACATCGAACTAATCAGAAAGTTACGTATTCCGGTGCTTTGGCAATCACAGAAAAGGTGTTCACACGTGGAAACTCTTATTCTTATGAATATTCTTCTGTATTTCAACGCGATAACATAGTCGTGCTTAATCGTCATTTGTATATTTCATTTAATTTATAAGCTAATGAACAAAAAAGGCACAAATTTTGTCAGTACACCTCGTTGATATCGTAGGATATAGTAGAAAATTAATCGCAACGCGAAATTCTTAACTTTAGGTTTTATTTATTTATTCATTTACTTGTTATTATTACGTTTTTCACTTTCTACTAATATAGGATATAAACAAAGTATAGCGTCAAATTTGAGCCCATTCTGTTCATTCGGTTATAAATGAACGAAATGTACGAATGACGATTAAGTACGATTAGGTACTAATGAATCTAAGACTTTTGATTACTTATTTCATAGTTTCTGGATTAAAATCTTTCTCTTATGTTTTATTTTATGTCGAATATTGTCTGGTTATTGTAGCAGCATATCTACAGCGGTCAACCGCGCTGCGCGGGATATTCATACATTGTAGCTTTTATTAGTATGATTTCAAATACGTTAAAATGCAAGGATAAAAAACAATTGCATTTAATAATTACACAAAACAGGTCCAATTTTTCTATTGTTGAAAAAAAACCACAAATTAATGAAATAATTGGTAATTATACTCACGAACAAAAATTAATATTGAACTTTAAATTTTTATTCGACTATTTTTGTTTTTATTTATTCCAAATTTATGAGATGAATAGTGAGGTTCTATTCATTCACAGTAGGCATTCTTGTGCATTGGTATTTCTCATCAAACGCGTTAATTTTAAGTTCCGTTCCCCAGTTGAATAAACGTATAAAAATCTGAAATTTTTCAGATTATAGATATTAATTATACCTAGTAAATTGAATATGTATAGAGTACCCCCCAAAAAGCACCTCTGGTGCAAAAACCTTTCGCCAGGTACATCAATGTGGTATTTCCCACAAAAATAGTGTTGCAGCCATTCAATCTACAAAAGTATTGAAATCAATGGACATTGCCAAGTACAATTAAATTTTCCCAATTAATTTCCGAATGTGACCTAATCCTACTTTTCAGTGGGTATTTACATTTCAATGTACATAACTTACGTCACACGTAATAACATGCAATATACGCACTTATCAGAGAAGATCAATTGAGAGTGAAATTAAGAAAAAGAAAAAAAAAATTTGGAGGTAGTGGTACCTGGCGGGCATTTTTGTAATAATTTAGACATCAGCCAAAAATGCCCGCCAAGTACCACTACCTCCAAATTTTTTTTTTCTTTTTCTTAATTTCACTCTCAATTGATCTTCTCTGATAAGTGCGTATATTGCATGTTATTACGTGTGACGTAAGTTATGTACATCGAAATGTAAATACCTACTGAAAAGTAGGATTAGGTCACATTCGGAAATTAATTGGGAAAATTTAATTGTACTTGGCAATGTCCATTGATTTCAATACTTTTGTAGATTGAATGGCTGCAACACTATTTTTGTGGGAAATACCACATTGATGTACTTGGCGAAAGGTTTTTGCACCAGAGGTGCTTTTTGGGGGGATTTCATTACTTTTTGTACCATCTCGATTCAGACTAATTAGTCTTGTTCATAATAAATTGTATAAATTATGTCCTCTGAAAATTGGTTCAAGCTTTAAGAAATGTTTGTGGCAGTTGATAAGAGTGTGTATGAATTTCTGTAGAATTGTATTAAAACAACGTTCAGATGTTAGCAGCTGATAAGATATATGCGAAAGTTGACAATATCCGTGTTTTAATTGAGTATAATTCGAAAACTACACATCGTACGAAAAATGTTAAGTGAAAAAAAATTTCAGTTCGAAGTAAACTTCAAAGTGATGACGTACAAAAAAATACGACGGTTCCGAAAAGTTGAGAGAAAATTATTATAAAATTGGTTTTTAAAATTTCTCAACAACCATACGTTTTTTATCATCCAAAAATTTCAGAGGATATTTCTTTATAGTGTAAAAAGAATGAGTACACATTTAATCGTGGAGCCAGATTTCAGTTAGGAGATATATGAATTTTGTACCGAATTTATTGCGAACCAAAAGTACAACTTGTTTAGCACTGCGAAGTTGAAAGTTTTGTTTATTTAATGGTTTCTAAAGATTTTTTGAGTCGATACGAAGTCTTTGCGACACAAAATTTTTGTTGTTGTTTTCGTTTCGAAATAAATTCAGTAAAAAATTCATATTTTCCGAACTAAATCTGAGTCCACAATAAAATTCATGCACGTTCTTTTCACACTATAGAGGAATATTCTCTGAAAGTCTTAGCCCCAAAAGACGCATGGCTTGTGAGAAATTTCAAAAACTAACTTTATAATAATTGTTTTCCAACTTTCCGGAACCGACAAATTTTTTCGTACGTAATCATTTGGACGTTTACTTTAAACTGAAACTTTTTTATTCTCAACATTTTTTTGTATGATGTATAGTTTTCGGTTTTACTTAACCAAAACTCGTGCCATGACGCTCGTACTTTCCTCATTCATCTAGATCCAGAAATATGCATCTGACAACTTGACAGTGACTATTTCCATGACCTAAAAAATCAAAATGCCACTTGGCAGAAATTGTGCATTTTAATTTTCAGGCATTATAGAAACGAATTCAAATTTTAATTATATTATATATTATTATAATGTATTATTAAAATTCTTATTGAATTAGTATACCTACTTCATTTATATCGATCTCATAATCTTTAGAATGAAAGATGAGAAATATTACTATTTTTTAATGTCTTGTATTAGTTCTTTTATCATGGAGATACGTCTATAATTTTCACGTCGTATAAAGTGTTGTATAAGCATATGACATGCAGACCGAAAGAAGATGGCAACATTGCCGGTGGGCGACTACTTCGTTCCGAACGGAACTGACAATGGCAACATTGCTGGTGGGCGACGAAGAAACGGAGAAGGAGAAAAATTGTTGATCGAACTGAGGGTGTCTGTAATGCGGAAATATTATATCTCAGCTCTCCGTGCACCGATTGCATAAAAATTGGGCTTAAATGTAAGCTATTTGAACCCATATTCTGAGATAAATATTTGAATCTCGTGTATAACTCGAGTCGGAAGTTATTAAGGATAACACAGTCGCCGTATAGGCCGTAGAGCTCTCATGCGGGTATAGAGACTCGGTCGAGTCTCACGCCGTGCGTTAAAAATTCTTTTTAATGTACTTGGCGCGAGACTCTACCGAGTCTCTTGATAAAAGTAGAGTAGAGCGAGATTTATTCGATCTTGGAGCTGAGTTCCCTGAGATCGTAGGCAAAAGTACAGTAATTTTCAGCATACGGATAAAAAATACAACAAAAAAATTCGTACAATCATACAATGAAAAAAAAAAATAAATAATAATAAAAGAATCTACGAAAGCTAACCAGCTAAGGTAAACAAAAGCCTGAAAAATAAGTGAATGAATAAATGACTAAATGAAACACACTAGCAACAAGAATAACACTATAAACGATGCAACCATCATACATGAATAAAAATAAATCAGAATAAAAATGAAAATCACATAAAAATCAAGATAACCGCAAGATACAAATAAAAAACATAGTAAGAACAAGAGTAAAAATAAAAATGAATTGAAAATGAAACAAAAAAACAAAAATAAAACCAGGAGAGTACTGCACATGAAGATGAAACAGGAGCAGTAAAGCCCTTACTAAAAATTCAAAATCAAGATCAAAAAAATTAAATATAAATCGAGAGTGGTCCCGCACGATCAATTGACTATGTGAAGTTGAAAATTATTAAATGCCAGATAAATTAGATGTATATATCATAACGAGTAGAAAAGAATTCACGCGCATAGGTAATTGGGTGAATGTCGAAAAAAAAAAATCAAAAATTACAAACAAAAATTAAACATGAGAAATAGGAAAAAAACAGAAATGAATGTATGAATCGCATTATACATTTTTTTAATACGTATTACAGATATATGAAAAACAATAGATATATGCATATAAACCCCAAACTGTAAAGTTGAAGGATATAATTTGTACTTTGTTTATATATAAGGTTAATTTGAGCTATGGCTTTAAATTTGTAAGTCAATAATTTTACCTTCAGTACAACTTGCGGATCTGCAATTTTAGCTGTACCACAGCCAGTGGACGTAACATTTTACACTTTGATTGAGTCTGAGCTATAAAAGAAAATAATTATTCTGAGGTTTGCACGCGTACGTTTCATAGAGGCAAGAATGACAAATTGAAATAACTTTTTCCCATGATTTTATTTCTCATATTAACTAGAATATTCAACATCTACCAAAATTGATGCATTAGATGAAAAATACCCATATATCACTTGAATTCATTAATTCAAATAGAGATTAAATATTTATCAATATGTGTAATTGTTGTAGATTTTCTCCCAATCGTATAAAAACAGCATCTGATTAGTTCGATAAAATTTTCTGAACGTATTAATTCCTGTAGTGAAATTATTACATTTATTTATCTATTCAATTTTATATTTTATGTAATTCAGATATATATTTGATCAAGATTGAATTTGTCAGATCACAAGATCAGTAAATTCTAATATTTTTAGCATGACCATAGAGTCTTTAAAAGACGATACAAAATATCTCGTCATATCATTTGATGAAGCGACGAGTAATAATAAGAAGTCTGTAGACTTGATACCCCGAACGTGGGCTTTCCGCGATGATGGTGTTTGGTTCTGTCGCTACCCTGACCCAAAAGACTATTCAAAACGAGACAAATGGTTGGAGGAATTGAAAGATGCCGAGCCTGAGTGGGAAAAATATAAAATAACAGTACTGAAGGAAGCTGGTAAGTCGTGTATCGAACTCTCATGATTTCTCGTCAGTCGACAGATAAAGATTTCCATCTGACAAAAGTTCAACAAATTGAATCAACAAATTATATAACACAAATAGAATTGAAAGTATAACTCCACCAAGGATAAATACTTGATAATATAAATTATTAATCGTAAGATATTGACTTTTTTGATCAATAGATTTTTTTTATTATCATCGTTTGGATACTTTTATATCGGGGATTCAAAATAATTTATAATGTGCATTTTCATACAGTCCAAACCTAATTTCAATACTTGCATCTAATTTAACCTATAGGTGACCACGAACAGGGTATTAGGCGTCGTCAGCGATGTTATAAAGACACAAATATTATAAGCACTGACGATAATGACAGCGGTGTCGCTGATACACTGCCGACTAAATTATCTAAGGCTGCGAGAAAAGCATTTCTTCACGAACCTATCACCGAGGATGCCGAAGATTCTCAAGAAACTGGTAATAATAATGTCTTGTTTCAATTGAATTATTTAGATTGTCTGTATAATTCGTAAAATTTTTGTTCGAAGTACTTACCTCAACACCTAAATCACGCAAACAGTATCAGTCAACAAGTAGCCAGCGTTCGTCAGAATCTGGTCTGCTGTCAAATAGCTCATTGATTAACACTTATGTGACTGGTAATGCCAATTCAAATCTACCATAATAAGCTATTGCACTTTTGCGGTACTCACACTCATGGAAAATCATCAAATTTAATTCTTATTCTTCGAATATTTGCAGACAACATAACATCCAGTACTCCAAATGCTAGACGGACATTGCATATAAATGGTAGGACACCGCAAAGAATTCTTAATTTTCTTTTTAATATAATTGTTCTCAACTCATAACAATTTACAAATTTTTGTTTGAATTTACAGAAAATAATCCGCCCTTGCCCGGTTCCCAAGAAAATCCTACCAACTTACCGCAGAAAGCTCCAGATGTTAATGTATCTGGTAATATAGTAAATTTATAATTCAATCAAATCCATGTCAAAGAGAAAAATCTTCCGTGTGCCTACAGTTTCATCGCAGAAGATTGCATTTTTTTTTGAATACCATCATAATCTCAAACTTGTGTGAAGGTTTTAGTTAATCTAAACATTTGTCACTTTTGTACAAATAATTGTTTGATTTTACAGAAAATATTCCACCCTCAGCCGATTCCCAAGAAAATCTTGCCAACTTGACCCAGACAGATCCAGAAGTCTATGTACCTGGTAATGCAGTGAATCTATGATTTAATCAAATGCATGACAAGTCTCTTAAGGAAAAATTCTATTGAAACTTTGACAAGAATCGTTTTGTGAATTGGCAAAAAACTTTCCAATCATAAAAAAAGCTTCCTTCAAGTTATAGATAATGGTGGTGTGTGAATTGGAAGATAAACTCAAATCCTCTGCGACAGAAGTGTAGGCGCAGGTGAGGATCCTTCTGCAAGCATGGTAAAAGTTCGGCTGGGAATAAAGGACCTCTCCCTACACTTTCATCGCAGAGCATTGAATTGTTTTCAATATCACTATTATTTAAAACTTGAGGAAAGCTTTTTTTGAATTCAGGCATTTATACATACGAGAACTAAGAATTAGGGTATAATTTATTTTTGGTTTCAGATAACTGGATGAAGTACCTTGATAAAAAAAATGGAAGAATTAGAAATTAAAATCACTGCTGCCATCAGGTCTTCTAAAAGAAGTGTTCTATACGATCTCGAAAAAAAAATCGATGAGCTCAAAAACACTGTGATTGTGTCAACTAGAGGAAATGCACGAGGAGAAAACGCCTCAAGTGCACGAGATAAATTGGGGATTGCTCTACCGATAAAAGATCCAGACGATTATCTAGCATTTGAAGTTGACATCTCTAATGACGATCGCAAGAAAGAATCACTTGTATGTTCGGGTTTTGTAAAGTTAATTTTGTGTAGAAGATTGGTAGACATTAATGTGTGTATAACAGAAACGCCGGCATGCCCTATTTTCATGGTCACTCCTTGTTTCAAACCTTTCAGAATATTTTCAACAATTTCTTTCTCTTGATGCACTCATTTGAAAATCATATTAGTCGAATTGTCTTACTGAACACATACACTATCGTAATTCTTGCAGAAGTCATTATTTGCCGTCCTAATTGCTGGGTCAAACTCTTGGAAAGAGGACGTTGGAAAGATGTTGAATTCTATCATCACAAAAACAGTTCAAATCCATTACAGTGGATGCGGGAGAAAAGTGAAAGGGAAAGGTAAACGCAACTTCAGCGAGATTGTTGTGTTTATGTGTATGAAAGGTATGTTATCTTTCATGAAAGAAATTATAATTTTGAATGGTTTACCTTTTTTTATGTGCATTTTAGTAGTGTACAGAAAGATTATTCAACGAGAATAAATATAATATAATTATTCGAAGTCACTCGAACTTGTTTGTTTAAATTTTTGTTTTAATTTTCATGCAAGGTCTGATTTCTTAAATGCAGTTTCAATTTTAATTCCAAATCATTATTATAGACAAAATTATCATACCATATCATAAGAACCTCTGAGTCTACAAGTGAACTTTTCCTTCCAGATGTTCTTGAAGAACACTATAAAAATACTAACCAACCAATGCAACTGGTATCGAGAGTGAGTCGCTGGCTTGCCGGTGCGGGGGATCGAGAGGGTGGACGAGTAGAGCGTTCTACAAATGTGTGAAGCTACCTTTGACCAGAATGTTCAACTCGACTAGTGTTAAGCCCCGACCATCTCGGAATCATTTTAGGTTTTTTTTTTTTTTTTGTTTTTAACATTCTAATCAGTAAAGAATGCGTCCAGATTTTTTCAAAGATTTTCTTATTCAGCCGTTTATTTTGTATAAATTTTTGAAATTGATTAAGAAAGCCCATTCTCAAAAATCTGAAAATATTTTCAAAAATCCAGTAGATGACATTGAACAGCCCTTCCCCCCCCCCTGCCCTTCCATTTTTAAAATTTCGAATGAAATTTTTTAAATTTTTTCACTTAATTCGGAATTTTTAAATTTTGAAAGCTGTAGTTATCCCTGTCACAGAGATGAATTTGGGTAATGTCGTATGGGAAAAATCAATGAATTCATACGACTTTTACCGTACGACATTACCCAAATTCATCTCTGTAACGAGGTCAATTACACTTTTCAAAATTCAAAAATTCTGAATTAAATGAAAAAATGGATTTTTTAGATTTTTTCATATCCGTGAAAATAGGTTTTCTCAATCAACTTCAAAAATATGTAAAAAATAAACGGTTAAATAGCAAAATTTAAATAAACATCTGGACGCATTTTTCACTGAATAGGATATTGAAAATAACCTGAGATCATTTCGAGATGGTCCGAATTTAACATTGGTCGAGTTCGCGTGAAATGCCCTACATATGTTCAACAAACTATTTTTCATTTTTTCTATTATTATTTTATGTATCGACTATTTTTCTATACTTGCTTTTTTTCAACATATAACGAATATTTAATCATTTTATGGAGGATAAATATCTCGTAGGCTTGAGAATGATCTCTTAATTGATCAGTGTTTACACATTAGCTTGTTCGAAAAGGATTTGATAGAAAATATTAAATTTCTATAGGTTTTAATCCGTACAACATTACTCTTAGTTTTCAAAATAAGTAAACAATAGGAATCGCCTAGATAGAAATACTTATTTCGTTGCTTTTAATATATATGTATATTGATTCATATATGTATACATTGAGGTGAGCCAAAAAAACTAACATATCGCAGTTATGGCTTCAAATAAGCCTATATACCGAGAATAAAATTCGCCCGTTCGGAAAAATTTGTGGCTTAATTTTAAAAGGTGTCGCTGGCCATTTGAAATTTCCAATTTAAATAACACGTAAAACAAATTTTTTTCACTAAAAATATTATAACTTTTCAACCGATTGAGATAAAAGAAATTGCCTTTGCATATTCTTGTAGGGCATTAAATTTCCTAAAAGAAAGTTGCCGGAGTCGAATTTCTGAACTCAATAATTCATGTAGGTACTTACGGGCCATGAAAGTCTAAAATAAACAGAATTTTACGGATTGAGGGCTCTTTTTAAATCAAAAATATCAATGAAAATTAGATGAAGTGAGCGAAAATGTAATTTACATACTAAGTTCATAAATTAAATAGTTTTAACTTTTTTTTTGTTAATTTATTGCATTTTTAGTCATTCATTTTTTTTTTTTAACCAATAATAAAAATTTCTTTATTACAATTTATTTTAGACTTTCATGGCCCGTAAGTATACGAATTATTGAGTTTAGAAATTCGAAAATTTTTTTACGTGTTATTGAAATGTGAAATTTCAAATGGCCAGCGACACCTTTTACAATTGAGCTAAAAATTTTTCCTAACGGGAGAATTTTTTTCTCAGTATATAGGCTTATTTGAAGCTATAACTGCAATAAGTTAGTTTTTTTTGGCTCACCCTAGTATGTACATATGTATATATATATATATATATATATATATATATATATATATATATATATATATATATATATATATATATATATATATATATATATATATATATATATATATATATATATATATATATATATATATATATATATATATATATATATATATATGTATATATGTATATATGTATATATGTATATATGTATATATGTATATATGTATATATGTATGTATGTATGTATGTATGTGTGTGTGTGTGTGTGTGTGTGTGTGTGTGTGTGTGTACCATTTTTTATAATAATGAAAATAATAAAAGTTATATCAATCGCAAAATTTGAAGTTTTATTCCTCATGGGTAGAAATTTTGAAGTCACGTTTTCTATCACTACCAATATTGGCGAGGAGACAACATTGCGCTCGGGCCAGTACTGATATTCAGCATTGGCTCAGGATACGATGCCAACACGCGACCAATAGCAATAGCCAGTCCTGGTACTGTACTAGACTGCAGCACTGGCTAATTATTGGAAATCAAAATTGGGGCAACGTTGAGCACCAGTGTTGGCACTGGAATGAAGTGCAGCACTGTCTTGGTGTTGTCTGCCAATATAGGGCCAATGTTAAGAATAAGTCATGGCCCTGTACTGAAACACGTGACCATCCCAACCTAATGCCAGTTTTCTACCAGCACTGGCGAGTAGTGTCGTCACGACGCTTAGAGATCAGTAACCAGCACTGACCCAGTCTTGGGCGAATTGTAAAACCCTACATGGGTGAGATTCCCAATGAAAAACTCAATTTTCGGAATGTGAAAAAAAATAAAAAAGAAAAAAAAAAAATTCCGACGAGACCCGAACCAGCGGATCCCACGATTACTAAACTCGAACGCTACCGACTGGGCTACGCACCCCATTCGAATATCTGTTGTATCTAGTGAATATGAAGCTCAAGTGCAATACTTCAAAATCGATTATCTCGAAAATTTATGAATGTTGCTCCGAACCGCATTGGGAAATTCGTATTCAAGGTCCCAACTACACGTACCATAAGTATCAAAAATTACAAAAATCCGATTACCCCGGAGTCTCCTTGTGAGTTTCTTTACCGTGAAGCTGGTTCTAAGCAGAGTGGGGGGACATGTATACATATAATGTATATTACACTTTATTTTTGAAATAAGGGCCTAATTATTTGAGGCCAAAATCGGGGCAATGGATGCACCGACAGCTGAAAAAAATTATAGAAAATATGGAGAAAATACGAAATGAAAAATTGTCGATAATAACCTTGATGCGCGCTGAAGAATATTTATTCGGTCGTTCGTGTTAGGTTTCTGAGATTTCAGAGTTATTGGAGTTGATGCAACAGCTAATAGTCTAGGAGCTAGCAACGTTTTCGAGAGAGAATTTCAGGTCGGCTGATTTTTTGATATGCCGTTCCTTTGGCTCTCTCGATGAGCGCCCGGACCATCTGGCTGCCGGTAGCGGTTGCGTTTACCTGTGCGCATCCTACCTGTACAGGTGATAATTTCAACTTTTAAAATTATTTTAGGAAGCCAAATTTTTTTTTTAATAAGTTTTGATAGGTTCAACAAACATACATATCATATTGCCAGACATTTTTATCATTGTTAATAACGCGCCATACGCTACTTTTTATATAAAAATAAAATAAAAATTCAAAGTATTTCAGTATGCCTGTAATTTTGATATGATGCTCTATTACTATCAAAAATCTTAAAATTAATTTGCCAGACAATAATTCAATTGTTAAATAATAAGCCAGACTGATAAAACTCTGAAAATGAAGTCGGTATGTTAGAAGAGTGCTGTCAGCTGAGAGTCAGTGAGTAAGAGAGATAGACAGTAACGGTGGCGAAAACGGTAAGTTTTCAAGATGGCGTCAGTGTGAAATCACATGTTAGTGTTTGTGTTTTTTTTTAATGTTTACTTTTGAATTTTGTGACAATGTTGAGTGATAAAATAAAAACTTGTGTATTTTGTAAAAGAAAGAATGATAAAATAATAATTTTTGTTGACGATAAACTAAAAAAATGTCAGGCAGTTTTGAGTGTATGTGTGAAATTTAAATTAAAGTACATCAATACCGAGCTGCCTGCACAAGTAAATACTACAGATGAAAGCGACGACAATGATGACGATTATGAGGATGCATCCTTTTTTCTGCGACACAATTATTAATTAAGAAAAACTGCAATTATTTGTAATTTGCGTGTGAAAATCAGAAAAATGTAATAAAAAATAAAATGCTTCAACTTTTAATAATACAATTTATTTATTCTCTCTTCTGTAATGTACTGGAATTCTAATTTTATTCTGTTTTTGTTAATGCTAAAATGTTACTGTCGTAAACTCGTACTAATTTAATAGTTTCTCGTCTCTTTCTTAGCAATCTATTGCGCAACTGTCTCTCTCTGACTACTAGTATGATACAGCAATACTTTTCAGAGTTTTATCAGTCTGGCTTATTATTTAACAAATGAATTATTGTCTGGCAAATTAATTTTAAGATTCTTGATAGTCATAGAACATCATATCAAAATTACAGGCATACTGAAATACTTTGAATTTTTATTCTTTTTTTAAATAAAAAGTAGCGTATGGCGCGTTATTAACAATGATAAAAATGTCTGGCAATATGATATGTATGTTTGTTGAACCTATCAAAACTTATTAAAAAAAAAATTTGGCTTCCTAAAATAATTTTAAAAGTTGAAATTATCACCTGTACAGGTAGGATGCGCACAGGTAAACGCATCCGCTACCGGCAGCCAGATAGTCCGGGCGCTCATCGAGAGAGCCAAAGGAACGGCATATCAAAAAATCAGCTGACCTGAAATTCTTGTTTTCCCGACGTTGCTAGCTCCCGTACTATAAGAAATAATAATTTTCTGAAATCGGATGAGTCACATTTGGACGGTAGGTTGAGTTGGCACGGAATACCCCATATGTTACACGATATTGGTAATATACCAGGGATTGAAATTCTATTTTCGTAATAAGGGTCGAAAGAACTTTCATTTAAGGCCAAAGTCAAGACATTCGATGCACTGATAACTGAAACATAATAATTTTCAAAATCGGATGGGTCAGTTTGACTATTGAATTTTCGTCTTTTGCATCGCTTCTTTCTCTTCTTCTTCTTCGACTTTTTTCTTTAGGTTTACTCCGTCGTCAGAGGTAGCCAGTCTTCACCGTCGCCGACCAAGATTTTCGCCAACCTACTCACGCGCAACCAACAACTTAGACAGTTCCATGGTCGAGATGACAATTAGATAGACAAAGATATAATGGAGTTGTCGCTCTCGACTATAATTACCTGTATGTATTCTATGGTGTAAGGACAAAACAGCCCTACGGCGCATGGGCGTGCACATAACTGAGACAGTTGAATAAAAGCGGAGATAGATGAGAAAAATATTACGAGTAACTCAAAACCTTGTCAAATAATTTTTTATTACGTACATACAATGGAAAATATGAGGAAATCCGAAATAAAAAATTGTCAATATTAGCTGCGATATCCTCTGAAAAATATCCAAGTGGTACTTGACGAGCTGATGTGTAAATTATTATAGAAACATTGACGCTCAATTCGTATATGTGTGTACTTTAAAAAAATTTAAACATGAACTCGTCAAGTGAATCAAATCCACGTCAAACCGGACGAAATCGACCAAAAATTATCATCGACCCTTTCGATTACTGCAAAACATATCTTAGGTTCTATTTGTCTTATCAATTTGTCCTCGGGCTCATTCGAAAGAGCTGAAATTGGGCTCCTATTTCATGCTGCCACAAATTCTATAATAGCACCAATTGAAGATTGTTATAAACAATTAATTTTCGAACACGTAAAAGATTCCGTTGTAAAATTCCAAAAAAAAAAAAATACAAGCGTATTCCTTGATCAATTTCCTATTAGATAAGTGAGTTTCGAATTGTAGAATTAATGGGAAGTATTTTTTAAATATTAATAATGGAGCGGAGGCGCGCGCGCGCGCCGACAATCCAACTGTCGCGCGCGGAGTAGGCAATAACGTGTAGCGGAGTAGGCAGTAACGTGTTGGAAGAAGCGGGCTTAGTAATGATACATCAATCGTATATCAAGCACACGTAAAATGGAACGAATGTTTATTGAAAACCAACATATTTCATTACCTAACAGATTCCGTTGATCGAAATTGTTTATTATACTATTTGTATTATATGACTACATGATATATTGAATTCTTCATACTATATCAAACTTACATCTAAAATACTATCCATTCGAAATTTATATAAATGCAGTTGTATAGTATCATTATGATCATGCTTCGTCTCGATGTTATATGTATAATAGGTCATACCTGGATTAAAAAAAAAAATGGTCGGTTTTATAATACTTATATATATTATATACATATAAGATATATTATAATATATTATAAGTATTATAAAACCGACCATTTTTTTTTTTTTAATGCAGTTATGACCTATTATATAACATCGAGACGAAGCATCATCATAATGATACTATATAATATAAATATAATAATATAGTTACATCATTTACACAAATTTATAATAAATAGTATTTTAGATGTAAGTTTGATATAGTATTAAGAATTCATATCGTCTAGTTATATAATACAAAAAGTATAATAAACAACTTGAATCAACGGAATCTGTTAGATAATGAAATATATTGGTTTTCAATGAACATTCGTCCCATTTTAACTGCACCTAAGCCCGTTTCATTCAAACTACACGTTATTGCGTACTCCATGCCGCGCGCCGGACAGCTGGATTGTCGGCGCGCGCGCGCGCCTCCGCCCGATTATTAATATTTGAAAAATACTCTCCGTTAGTTCTCCAATTTGAAACTCAGCTATCTTATAGGAAATTGATCAAAGACTACGCTTGTATTTTTTTTGGCAATTTTAAAATCGTGTTCGAAAATTAATTGTTTATAACAATCTTCAATTGTTGCTATTATAGAATGTGTGGCAGCATGAAGTGAAAGCCCAATTCCAGCTCTTTTGAATGAGCCCAAGGACAAATTGATAAGACAAGCAGAACCTAAGATATGAAGATTTGAAGGAGAGCGTGTATGGCGGTTTTTGGCATTTTGGGCAATTTTCAATCTGGAATAACTTTTAAAATAATTAAGATAAAAAAAATACAAAAATTGTTTGATGAATTTATTTCACCCATAGAATCCGTTAAAAGAAATTCACAATAATCGAAAAGATCGATGAAAAAAAGGTCACTGGTTTGACGTGTTTTTACTCAAGTACGTACTTCAAATGTTTTCTGATTTCTTCAATTTTTCTTATTTTTTTGTTCTGCGTTGAATCTAAATTTGAATTTTTTTTTTTATGAATACGTACGCAGGTTTCTCACAACAAACGGTTGGCCACATATGCATGGGACACGTGCATAAATCAAATGTTGAGGCTGAGTAACACACTCGAGATAAAATAAATGTGATGAGATACTTGGAATTCTGATTTGAAATGATATCGACACTTATTCGAATCAGAAGAATACTATTGTATGCAACGGCCACGTTGGACCTTCCATAATTTTGAACCTTGTTCAGTATTTTGAGGACTACCTCCAGTAAAATTTGAATAAAAAAAAAGGTATGATTATCGCGTTGAAAAATGGCAAACAAAAGTACTGTGAAAAATTCATCGCTACAAAAAATTTTTTTGAACAGTTTGCAACTTGGTTGCTTGAAAGCTGGGAGTCTTATGATTTTGAGTTACTACTGACAAATATTTCTCTTATTATGAAACCGAAAAATATACGTCCTTGCGTGTTTTTTTGAATATAGCAAACAGTAAAAATCATAGCATTCCCACGATTATAATGGTGACAATAGGTGGAAGGCGAAAATTTGATTTATATGATTTCATAAGTTTCCCAATTCAAAGTCTTCCACCCTGAAAATATTATTTTGATGGAAACTGATCTTTTTTTCAGAGGTCGAAAATATTCTCCTAGAGACAACTTTTCTGCAGGTTTTTTTTTGTTGCGGCAGCAATGATTTAGATATACGCATTTATTTTTTTTCCTTGCGATGCAAGAATTTATCTAGAAATTATTGCATTATATGATTATAATCAAGAATGTACATCAATCCATATAAATATCTTTAATGCGTCAAATTTGTAATTTTATGTATAATTAAGACCATCTGTAACTACTCAGCGAACTCATTTGTACAGACCGAGAAGGTCAAACCAAATTATGAATAAACCTATTTATTCGCCGGTCAGATAATTTTTTATCATTCTATTAAAAATAATCATCAACGTTGTCATCTCTAATACGTTTTCAATCGTGACATCGGATGAAAGAAGTGCACTTTCTTGACCAGCGCAACAGAAACAACGAAACGATGAATTTAATTACCACTCTTGCACATTAGTTAAACAAAAAAGAGAAGGTATGTGACCGAGAAACAATAGAGTAACGTAACAACGGTTATCTTTTGTCTGTTTCTCGTCGCTAAGGATCAGTTGATTGTAAATGAGTAACAACGGTTATCTTCTGTTTGTTTCTCGTCGCTAAGGACCAGTTGATTGTAAATCAGTAGCGTGTCGCGTCTTACGACTTACAATTAACAATGAAGATTCGAGAAGATGGAAGTTGAGCGGATTCATGACGGCTATGTTTATACCGTTGATAAAAGAAAAAACAACGCCCTGTGAGTATTACATCACGTAGTTATATTTAGCATTATAATTACAACGAATCGAAATTATCAGTTGCATCGCTTCCTCAATTTGCCTCATTGAAGTCTACACGAATGGAGAAGTTTTCTCGATGGTTGTTTCGAATTCTACATTCGTAATTATCCAATTCAGGATGTCCCATGTTGAACGATTTGTTCACAGGGCATTCACTCAGAAATATAAGTGAATTATTGTTATTTCATTTTAATTTCGAAAATTTTAATTATTCATTCTCCTGTAATAACGTGAAACAAAATTTTTTTGGATGTACGCGGACACACATATCTGTGGTAATATTTAATTGCGAATTCTTCCTCTCACGATCGAATATGTCTGAAAGCTATAGTCGATAAAAACAACCACATAAAATGTTTATATTTCGTTGTAAGTATCACTTTATCATGGTCGTATTTTCGTCAAACACGAAAAATATTGTTCCGAGAGTCTTTTTTTCTTTTATAATAAAAATACGAAATAAAAATCTTAAATCTAGAAATAAATAAATTATAAATTAAAAAAAATTATAAATATGAATGCAAATTGATGAATAAAATAAATAGAAATGTAAGACTCAAAAGGATAAAAATACGAAATAAAAATCTTAAATCTAGAAATAAACAAATTAGGAATCAAAAAACTAAGCAAACACAAGAAACTAACTACAGCTAAAGAAAATAGAGATTATAAATATGAATGGAAATTAATGAATAAAATAAATAGAAATGTAAGACTCAAAAGGATAAAAATACGAAATAAAAATCTTAAATCTAGAAATAAATAAATTATAAATTAAAAAAAATTATAAATATGAATGCAAATTGATGAATAAAATAAATAGAAATGTAAGACTCAAAAGGATAAAAATACGAAATAAAAGTCTTAAATCTAGAAATAAACAAATTAAGAATCAAAAAACTGAGCAAATAAATGAAAATCATCTGAGAATAAGACTAAATGAATAATAATTGAATCTATAAGTAGAAATTATAATAATTAAAAAATAGAAGCAAACAAAACAATGAAAACGAAAATAATGAACTACGTTTCATCGTAACATAAACCGCATATAGTGTAGCCTAAACGCAGAATATGTTTCATTAAATTCATTTGAACCACCGTGAGCCACGACCTTTGCAGTATTTGTTACTCAAAATATTAAAATACTATAGATATGAAACATTTCTGTTCTTCTATTTCACATAGGTATTGCCTATTGCATGGGCTTTGATGAGTCGTAAAGCCAAGTCAGCATATGACAGCGTGATTATGCACGTTAGGACGGTGTTGGCACCCAATCTCAGACCTACGTCATTTATGACTGACTTTGAGCGAGGACTACGAACCTCGCTGACTGAGATATTTGATCAGGCGACGCCACATGGGTGTTTTTTCCATCACTGCCAGGTCATTAGCTGATAACTCATATTGAGACAACTTATCTATACTTACTTACTTATTTTCTAATTCTAATTTGACATATCCTATTGTAACCTAATCTAACTAATCTATACTTATACCTACTATCCTAAACTATCTTAACCAAACTTAGCCTAACCTACCCTATCCTGCCATTCCCGTTTCATATAGGCTTTATATCGAAGAGCCAGAAGCCTTCATATCGTCGAAGCTATTGCTGACGACGATGAGGGCCAAAAGCTGTTGCGCAAAGTAATGGCCTTAGCTTTCCTGCCAGCCCGAGACATCGACGAAGCATTCCATCAGCTTGTCGATACTGCAAGTGATGAAATGAAGCTCATTTTTGCTGACTTCTTCAATTATTATGACCGGCAATGGTTGAATAGGGTGACGCCTGAATTGTTCTCGGTCAACGGGCTCATACGTAGGACCAACAACAACATAGAATCATATCATCGCGTTTTGATCGACAAGATAACTCCACACCCTAATATTTGGGATTTTACAAGTAGGTATACTATACATATATGACGGATTCCGTGAATTGAACTATATAAATAGGAATTATAAATGCAAAAATACAATAGAAATGAAAAATCTAAAAACTAAGCATATGGGATAAAATAGAAGGTGTCGCAGAGTAATATATGAAATAAAATGAAAACTATAAGGTATCTAAAAATCAAGAGTAAAAAATATAAGCAAATATAATAATAAAAATTAACAAACGGAATCCATCATATTTAAAGAAATAGTTACAACTAATTTAGTAAACATACGTTGACGCCCAATCGAATGTCTTTTCGCCGAACATAACATTTTTCTTTATCGAGCAGAAAAACTCGTGGAAATCCAATCTGCAGCGCACTCGGATTTCTTGGCACTGCAACAAGGTCGATCTGCGTCGCGTTCGCCAAAGATTGGCTACGTAATAAATCATCGCCAAATATTGCGAGCGTGGCAACTTTTAACGGAGCACCGGTTAACGGTAACGGAGTTCGTGGAGCAGGCGTCATATTTCGTCGCTAACTTAGCGCAGAATTTCGGCAATGCTGCCGCTAATGACAATTTCGATCACGCGCCTGATCTTATTGAGGCAGCTGTCCATCCCGAAGCTCCAGGCGCTGCCCTTCCCGAAGCTGTAGGCGCTGTCCTTCCCGAGCCTCCAGGCATCCTTTCCGAAGCTCCAGGAGCTGCCCTTCCCGAAGCTCCAGGCGTCCTTCCCGAAGCTCCGGGCATCATTTCACAAGATCCTCTTCCTGAGGATCCTATCGATGCCTTTCCCGTTGCTCCTCCTGCACTACCTCCCATGATACCTGTTAAAATGATTATGAATTATGGATTCGTACTATCTTTCCATTTTCCAATTAGAACTATCCCCGTTAAAATACATTTTCATTTTGATGAAACTCAAAGACAAAAACAAAAAAAATGGATGAATGGAGTTAAATTTGTACTCGGTGTTGTGATTCTTTCTCAATATGTTCGCTTTGATACCGATTTATTTTCGTTCACATATTCAGATATTGACGTGGACGAAGAAGAGTTTCCACCATTTGAAAATTTCGACGGTATGAATCATTTTTATATATATATATATATATATATATATATATATATATATATATATATATATATATATATAATATATATATATGTATATATATATATATTATATATATGTAGTATATAATATATATATATATTATATATATATATATATATATATATATATATAGTATAATATATTATATATATAATATATACATTATATATTATATTATATATATATATATATATATATATATATACTATATATATATATATATTATATATTTAATATAATATATTACATATATATATATATAATATATATACATATATATATATATATATATACATATATATATTAAACATAATTTCTGATGATTCGATAATTCCAGATGGGGGCCTTCTTTGATGGTGACGCTCCGATTGTCATTTCAGATGACGAAGCAGGGTATACCTATTAACTCTTCCTATTTACGGTCAATTCCACCAAACTTTATCAGTAATAATACACGAGAATTGATAAGAACAAACTATCGTGCAGTAGATTTTGAGTGATCACTTTTCATCTTCAATGTAGATTTCTGAAGTTGATAACGTTATATAATATACCTGTAATGTGTATTTATAATATACCTATAATGTGGGATCTGGAAAAATTCAGAGTAATCTAATAAAATATAACAAAATTAGGAAATTGAGATATGTACAGAGAAAGGTATATTTGAAAAATTCCAGGGTGACAAATACATTATAAAAAGACCAACTGCATGTATTAAAAGAGCAATCATTATATGTGGCCATCCGGATGGAAAGGGCCTACTTTATTGATATGAAATTAGCACTATGGGCGTCTTGCTGGTGAATTTTCCCATCTTTTGCAACCAGATGAAACCCTCTGAGTTGAAAAACTCTATATGTCTCATTCGACACGGGAAGAGTTTTAATTTCATTCAGGACAATATGAAAAAAAATAAAAATATATAATCTTGAGTAACACTGGAAAATTGCGAATATCTCGGAAACTAGGATCGATGAACCCTACACACGCACGCATATATATATATATATATATATATATATATATATATATATATATATATATATATATATATATATATATATATATATATATATATATATATATATATATATATATATATATATATATATATATATATATATATATTACATAGATATAATAATCGCTTCTCTAATTCCTGCAATTGATCTTATTATAATGTATTCATCACCCTGTAAATTTTCAAATATATGTACCGAGGGGTGAATCACGGGGGAGATATGATGTACAAAGTGCAGGAAATATTTTGGAAATGTTCAGAAATATTGGGAGATAAAACCTAGGAAATGTTGTAAAATGTTCAAAAATCATGAAAAATTCTGTAAAATGGTTGAAAAATCTAGGAAATGTTGAGAAAATGTGGGGGGGATGTTGGGAGATGTTTAGAAATTACAGATATGGTGTACGTGTTTTCGCTTCGTGATTCACTCCTCGATATGTACAACAGGGAACTTTTTCATCCCTTTATATGTGATACATTCCAATTTTTGAAATACTCTATACCTTTTGCTGTGATGAAATCTCAATTCCCTATAGCATGGCTGAGAAATTTTTATATATGTTATTAGATTTTTCTGAAATTTTTCAGATTTCAGAAAATTGCAATTTTTGTTCCAACTTTGAAAAATCATATCTCAAATACGAAGGTTTCAAAAAATCCGCCCAAAAAATTGAGTATGTATTTCTGGACAAGTGCTTTTGTCTCAGAATCCGTGGAAGAAAACGTGGGTGAAGTTTCAGATCATTATCTCAATGGAAACCCGTGCCAGTGAGCACGTTTTTAGTTATTTTGTTTGCAACTATCCTCAAATTTTTCTTCTGCGATTGTTACGGAATTTTTTTTCCACTATTCTTCAAAACACTCGGAATATACAAAATTCCTCTGGATCTATTCTATATAGATGCAACCAATGCTCAAATCGCGAATTTATATATTCAATTAAAGTTTGATTATGAGTAATTTCTTGTGTTTTTTAATTGTTAGAATTTTTGTCTGCCGATTTTTTATGAAAATCTCGACCTCTACGTATCGATGTGTCATTTCAAAAAAAAAAAAAAAAAAAAATTTTTGATGCCTCACACAAGCTTTTACGATTTACAAAAAATAATTATTTGAAATTAATTAAAATTCAATTGGATACATTAATTCGTGATTCTAGCACTGGTTGCATCACAGAGTGGATCTAGAAGAATGTTGAATATTCAGAGTATTTTGAAGAATAGTAAATAAGAAATACTGAAGAAATTGTAAGGCACTACTTTGGGGAAAATTGTTTAAAAAATATATAAAAACGTGCTCGCCGGCACGGGTTCTCATTGAGATAGACAACAAAGACTTTACACACATTTTTTTCTACATATTTGAAACTGATTCAGCGGTGGAAACGGCGAGGAATCAAAAATACCGCAGATAAGGAGCACTAGACTAGACACATATTATATTAAAAAACTATCATCAACTTCAGAAATCTACATCAAAGGTGATTAGGTATCACACTTCAAGTTTGCTGGCAAACAACAGATTAAATCCATAAGGGAGGAAATTATCTATAATAAAATTTGCTCTTATCCCAAAGTAGGTAGTATTGGTCTTTTACCGACATAACAAAGCATAAAATACGTCACACATCAAAGACAAATAGACCGCGACGTTCGTAAGCTGTTGCAGTGTATTAAAAAGTATTCGTATCGACAAGTTTTGCTACTGTGAATATGTGTTACTCGAATGGTTGTTTCAATACAATACTTATACATAATATCAGCCAATATCGCTAGTGGCCACTATATCGTGTGCTACAAGCATATTTTTACTTTACCTTACTTTGTTGTCAATCAGATATGCAGGAAGATCCGATTCCGCGGGATATCCCAATGCCCGATTTACAGGAGGATGACGTGGTGCACGATACGGATTGCGCAGTGTGCAGGGATGCTCAGAGCTGTTATCTGAGCATCCCCTGCTACCACATGGTGCTCTGCGGTAGGTGTGCCAATCATATCCTCCGGACGGCGAGAGAATATGCGGGCGGCGAGAATCCGTTGTTTGGGCAATTACGATGCCCATTGTGCAACGTTAACGTCACCACTTTTAGGCGCGTGCACATGCCGGTCGCGTAAATAAAATATGTCGCACATCCACGTCTTTTTACACAATTATATTTCTCTTCTAAACATTCTTTAGTTATAGTATCTATAGTCATTTAAGCTTCTGTTGTAAATAAAATTTCATATATTTCAATGTATATACAGATATTTTTAAATTTTTTGCTTTTTTACCTTAGATTTTTTTTTATTCTACTTTTTTTTGGTTCGGAAATGTGCATGTTTATAATAATATTAGATTTAGTTTTCTTTTGAAATAAAGCTTTTAATGTGAGCATTTTTACGTATATTTTTATTCCGATGAACCGACACAAACTTGGCACTCGTGTCACTCTGATTTCAGGATCACTCACTTTTCAGGGAACAAGACACGAAACACTACTTTCGAAGCGCAACACGTGCTCTGCAGTGCTCACTGTGGCTGGTAAAAACGATGTGTGCAAGTCGTCGTGCGACGCGCGGAAATTGGCGTCGCACGGGCGTCGTTTACGGTGGTCCAATGGAACTCGGAACGTCGACGCTACGTTCTGACGTCACCCAGCAGAAGCCTACGGGTGACGTCAGAGCGTCGCGACGAACGTCGATGTTCCGAGTCCCATTGTAGACTCACCATTGCATGCGAGCGTTGGCGTTACGCGCGGACAAATATATGTTATTCGTGCTAGTGGAGGTCTAAGCTAATATGATTGAGTTATTCCGGGGAGATAAGCCTGAGGAAAAGAAGAAGAAGAAGATTGAGTTATTTCACAGACTGTAAGATACAGATGCGGGAACGCAGCTACTGCTCTTGGCAACGTTCAATCTCTTTGGGGATCAAAAAGTTGAAATTTATTTTTATGTGGATTCGTGGGAAATAATTACTCGGAATCATAAAAATCACATCTATGGAACAAATGTTTTTCATCAATATTATTTTCATTCCCTGTTTGAGAAACATTTGTTGAATATACATATAATGTGTAATTTTCATGCTTCCGAGTAATTATTTTCAATAATTCGACTTAGGAATATACATGTATGTCCATGAAAAATAAAAAAATAGAAGGTATCGGCGGTCCGTCTTCAGTAGGGTCATCAAAATTCGAGTATCGGCTCTAATGATTTATATAATTTTTCTCAAACAAATCGAACGGGTCGCACTTGATGAAGTTGTATATGTATATTATTTTAGCTAATTAAATGTTGAAGCATATCAAGCCAAAATAAAAAATAAAAAAAATTCACTTGTCTGTGTCGACACTTTTCTTTTGTCACGAAATATAATTAATCCGAGGTGAGCAAATGTATAATTTCGTTAATTTTTTTGGAAATTTATAGCGTGCCTAATAAATATAATCACTGATGTAACAACGACGCAGACGTCTCCTTACTGCAGGTGAAATTTCGTATATCATTTGGTTGTATAACACACGTGGAACAATGTGTATAAAGGTTCGAGGCATCTGCGTTGAAATATAGCACAGCTCCACCTGTTGGTCATTCCCGATAGCATAGGTATTATCATCCGAGTGCTCGAGCTAGGACGCCATTTTCAGGCGAACGCCGAGTCGGGAGAACGCCGAGTCGGGAAAACGCCGAGTCGGGAATATAGCGAATCGAGAATTTGGCGATTCGAGAATTTGACCGGTCGGGAACATGACGATTCGGGAAAATGACCGATTCGGGAAAACGACGAGTCGGGAATTCGGTAGGTCGGGAATATAGCGATTCGGGAATTTGGCGATTCGGGAAAATAACAATTCGGGAAAACGGCGCAGTCCTCCTCAATTAAATGCAATCTTAAAATAATAATAATCACTCACTATTTTGTACTTTTAGTCTTTGATTAGAAACTATATATTATATCAGATAAAATCACAGTAGCCTCTCGAAAATTAAAAGGTATTACAAAACTCAAATTAATAACATGCATCAAAATTGTTAAGTCATAATAAAACTAATGAGTAAAACCAGGAATGGCAGTATTGCCCTTAAAATATATGATATTTGGGTACAATAAACATAGCCGTGTGGTTGAAGCTCTGATGGCATTCGTAGGCAGGCGTATGCTTTAAGATATTTAAGTTAGTTATGCTATAGTGTTTTGTAGTCTTGGGTTGAACCGCGAAAGCATGATACTCGTCGCTAAAATATTTAGTGTCCCACTCACTACAGATCGCAAAAGGTGTATTGGAATGTATGAAAATCTTAAGAATTTCTTCAAAGATTGGCAAATCTGTTCCATCGTCTATGTGAGTCACTACGAAAAATCCTGCTTTATACAGAAGTCCAGTTTCCACTCTGTTAACAATAAGTACTCTATCTGATGATTTCAGCATGGCTTCGGTATTGTCCAAAGCAAATTCAGATAATAAATTATCGTACGTATCAAATTTTCCTGGGCCTGTGCTAATTTCGACTCCTAAATCTTTATGACACACCCTCCAATGGTAGTATATATATCGTTGGTGCTGATTTGCCAATGTTTTACTTATATTTTTAAAATTGTGATATTTGTTTGCCAAATCTTTGAAATAGTTGTGTTTTCCTTCAAAACGCATGGCCCATAAATGAACAAGGGGACCCATGCTTTTAATGATTCGAGGATAGTGCACCATGAAATGATGCTTAGGCAACAAATGGGTATCGAACGCAGACTGGAATTGAGAATGATGCTCATGAATCAACCAGCGCAATTGCTCTATCATTCCTATGCTAATTTGAGGCGCGAAAATGATTGACATACAAGATAGGAGTAATGTTATAACACGCCATTTGGATTTCAAAAGATTGTACTGTTCATGAGAAGGATGGACAATATCCCCAATTATCAATGGTAAATACCGGATGAGACACCACGTTTGTACTGCTCTTTGGCCTATAAGAACACCTGGTTTATCCAATGCAATTGAGCTCGGCTTATTTCGCATATCAATAACACCGTAATTGAATGATTTTATTCGTTCGTTTAGATCCGATAAAGATATGATTTTCAAAACGTTCACAATGAAAGTCACGAATAGTTTTATTTCATATTGGCCCACCCCTTCCAATATATCATGCATAACGTCTGCGGATACGGAATTGAATATTTTAAAGTACCGTAAATCGTTTAATATACTTCTAATTTTTATTCCCAGCACATGCTTGGTGGATGAATTCAGTTTTAAACAGAGTTCGTCATAAGTATCATTTGATCTCAATAGCGTTTCATCTTCAGTTGCCATGACTCGTGTTTCTTGTTTGTTAGCCGTACAGAGTCTACAAAAATGCGTGGCTGTGAACGACTCCACTAGCCCAAGTAATGTGTTTCCTCCCAAATTGTCGAAACTTAGAGCAATGATGGAGCCTTGTACTTTTCTTTTTCCAACCACCAGACCTTCTGACTCTAATATTTTAATATCTTTAATGATTGGTGTCATAATTTCATTAAATCCAAAGAGTCGTGAATCAGAAACGTAAAACAAAGCCACCAAATGAATGTTTTGTAGCTGCGAATTGACGTATAGAGGAAGATTTCTTAATATGAAATAAATCGCGCCCAATTTGTGAATTATTGTTTTGCTGCCAAGTGGATTAGCTGTTTCAAAGTCATCGTAAAACAATTGTAATTGCAAGGCACTATTCGATTGGCTAAAAAGTGGATGTGAGGCATAATATGAGCCATCACAGATATCCCTTAAAATGTCAGTCTTTTCGTCAAATTTTCGGAATATCATACTTCTCACAGATTTATTGCGCAAAAGGAAATTTAGGGTCTCTAGAATCGGGATATACATAAATGTGCATGGCACTGCAATTGTTTTATACGTATTCAACGACGAATCAAATATTTGATCAAAACGGGTACCAATGGCTATTTCCACTGGTTTGACAAAATCTTTTAATCCAGAATAGAATTTCCCTACCTTGTAATTTGTGTCTATTCCCTTGAATAGATTCTTTTGTTTATGTAAATATTGCTTCAGCGCTAGATCTTTATTTGACTCGGTTCCGTTTAGAAAATTCAAAACATTATCAATAACGTTGTTGATTAATTCGTTACTACCCTCGATTATATCTCGTAAAGATGACTTAGGAATCCCGGTCGCGTCTAATTTCAAGAGGTAGTTGGTCGCCAATGAATCTTTTGTACCAAGTGAATCACTCACAGCTTCGCATTCCGAGCTACTGGTATCATTATCAGAGAAGTATTGAATTTGTTCAGCATCTGAACTCGAACAATCCGAATCCGAAGATAAAATATTTTCCTGTGACTGAGATTGTGAACTATTTTCGGAACTTTGAGCTATTGATGATGGCAAGATACATTCTTTAATAGCATCTGTATCTTGTGAATGTTTTACCAAATGCTTCCGTAAACCACTATAGGTGTTGAATGAAAGCGAACACGGTGGGTGGCAACATTTTAATTTCAATTTTGATCCAGGAAGCAAGGCATGATCAATGCTTAGGTGTCTTGTCATGTTGGCAACTGAAGAAAAACGCTCGGAGCAAACAAAACATTGAAACTCCATGTTGAATTGATGTCATGCACAACAAAGCTATGACCCAAGACTACAAATCACGAATGCAAGATTCATAAAAAAAAAAACGACTCAAAAAAACAAAATCGACTATAATCTTAAAACTGCACTTTTACTGTAGTCGGTACCTTATTAATAATTCGACCACTAGGCCGTTGCGACTGACTTCATCAACCACGTTTGGACTTCACGCATTCGAGCCGTGAAATTAACGTTAGCATTCATGTTGTAATAAAAAGCCTGTATGAATTGGAAATACATACTCAGATTCGAGTCGAACTCCGTATTTAAGACAAAGTGAGATTTAAACAAGATGTCGAATGCAGCTGATGACTCCGTTGCATCTATGGGTAGTATTTTGCCTTCCACGGCGATAAAATAAGAGGAGATTGCACCCTTGTTGGGTCCTACTGCAACCAGGCACGGTTGTTTAGTTTGGACTGGGACGCTCTCGAGTGGTGTTCCTGCCTGATGTTTACATATTTTATTAATCATAATATCGATACTGCAAAGATCACAATGAAAAATTGAATTGGAATCACGTCATGTACCTTATGAAAAAGAATAACCCGGTCTAATGCAGATAAAATTCCGATACGTTCAACCTTCTTCCGACCCTTAGCAGATGGTGGTAGCAGCTTTAGCAAAGTGATATAAGCCCTAGTCACTTTGTCCCAATCTGTACAAAAATTCAGCCAAGTAAAGCAATGAGATATTAGCGACTGGTCCAATACGACTCATAGTTGTTCGAAGACGGAAGCAGTTTTCTACAAGTCACGAACGTAAAGTATTGCATAGGAAATAATAATATAGCATGAACAACGCTGGGCGTGTCAACATAAAAAAATCAAATGAAATTGGAATTCGATTAGGTATTGTTATAATTAGAATACGCTAAGACCGAACCTGGCTCATCATTTTGGCTAGTTTTAGTTAAACTTGCATGATTTCCAGATGAGTATTTCTCATAGACTTGTAATATGGCATCTGCATTAAAGTTGTTGATTTTTACATCTGGGAACATGAGTTGAAAATCGGCGTCAATCTGAAATATATACAAAAAAATTACCTGATTTGAAAAAACTAATAATTTTAACGACTGCAACGTTGAATACGTAATCCAAATTTGATATACATACGTATAGATTCAGAAATAAAATATGCGTTACATACCAGGTAGGGTGTATCAAGGAATCTGGGAAAATCTTCCAAAATCTTGTCAGGTGCAGCTCTCCTTAGATTGAAAGTATCTTTTAACGCCACAAGAATTTCCTTCTTTTGCGTCTTGGGGCAAGCGTTTCGAAGGAAGATCAATTGTGCCTGCGCCTGTTCCGCGTTCTGCGGATACACGTTTGTCGGAACAGTATTTTCTTTATCGTCTATCTTCTGTGATTTCGGAGATGCCTTTCCATCCTTTCGGCGTCGGTTCAACGTTCGTAACCTCCAGGATATGTAGCCGGCTCGTGCATGGGGATCATAAAATATTTCCTGTAAAATATTATTCGGCCAGCAGTTTAGAGTTTTTTTTTTTCTAAAAAACAGATTTGGTTGGAAGCCTCAGGATAGAATCATACTCACGTAACCTTTCGCCGTCCCAGGATCTTTTAATAATGGGAGCGCAGCTACAATCTCTTTAGCATATCGAATTTTATCTTGTTTTGACGGTTGGTAGCCAAGCTTAGTCACCATCAAGTTGACGACTAAATTCACTAATTTTCGCCGCCCCTGTGCGGTCAGCCCTTCTCTCGCAAGTACTCGTACTCGTCCAAGATTTCCTTTCCACCCGGTGAAGCTTCGAGTTCCTCTAATAAGTTCTGATACAGACGAATCCCCAAAATGAAACGTAGTTCAATGCGGATAACGACATTCATTTTAACGAAATATTCTTGGAAATAAATATATAGGCCAAATGATTACCAGGGACTCATATTTTCTTTTCTTGGCAAGACTTGGGTTGCCAGATACGCTGCTGAAGTTACTGGTCAATGAACTCCCCGAAACCGAAACTGTATCCGTGAGAGACGTAACATCTATAATTTGTGACGAAGAATCCAGTCGTTATTGGTTCGTTTTTAGTAGAAGTAATATAATAGCTCGCAAATTTTTGAACTGACTGCGTATATCCGGTTTTCAAGAATGAAGTTCTTAAAAAACTAACACGTCACTATCGTTGCCGGATTGGTTTTCTCCCGCGTTAATAATCGGGATACTTCAAAATCGTATTGGCTTATGAAAACACAGACTAATCGAATCGTATATGATTTGCAGGCGCGTATAAATTCATCGAAAACTGGGTCGTCTAAATCTCGCTATACTATTCTTATTAGGATTTAGCGCGACTGAGGACAGAATTTCTATTCTATAGGTATAATATAAAGAAACATCACCTGAGGGTGTGGCTGGCAAAGATACGACTTTGGGTGTTAAACGGAAGACGGTATCCGGGAAAAAGCTGAATAACGTTGGCTCAATGATTGCATCGTCCTCGTCACGTAGCACCAAATCGTCAATATTATCGAAACCAAATGCTTCTTTAGCTGTAAATAATTGAACCGAGAGAAACTGAAAAATATATATCAGCTAAGATTCGGAAATGCGAGTAGAGAAATTTAATGAAGAGCGATGGAGAATTCTTGGACCTAACTGTTTCTAAAATTCGAATCGAACACTGGCTGACATCAAATTTGATGCTGCAGGTAACACTTGATAGAGGTTGAAAGAACGTATCTGTACACCTCACGGTGTCTTTAGTTGAAACAAATCCTCAGCCCCAGTGTATATATAACACCTGATGGAGGTTAATAAATAAATACATGTCAAATGATTCCCTCGTCTCGGTGTGGATATCGTGGCAGAAGGCACACCATCCGAGATTCGAATTCTGTAATATTAATTATCGAATCATCCGTTTTTTATGAGGATGAATCCATAAATTCGTGAGAGTATGATGAACTTTTCCAAAACTTGAATACTTTTTTGTTTTCAGTTCTTTCCGTACGTTCCAATTTTGAATACGGATATGGGTAAATAATTTGTTACAATTCGACAGCAAATCCATTGCAATTCGTAGGGTTGAATTTCAAGATTATATGTTTGTCGCGACGTTCTAAAAATTTATTCGCCTGGCATCGGGAAAAATTTGATAACATATTATCATTCAGTAACACTTACCTGCCAACAAGAAGTCCTGATATTCGGAGGGAGGCCTGCTACGAGCAGTCACTTTTAACCATTTGGTTTCGCCATAATAGCGTGCCTTGCGCAACTTAAACAGGTTGGCCGAAAATTCGTCATGGTGCACTGATGGTTCGATTGGATGCTGCGTGATTGTAGGGCAATCGTCAGTTACACTTAATAATTCTTCCACAGTCGCAGTATCCATATTGAATAAAGAATTGGTGAAGCCACTGATATTAAAATTAGAATCAGACATTGTCGCGTGTGATTCGCTGCTGTTACCGCACTCCATCCTAAACAACGACTAAATGCCGTGAACAATTACCCGATGCGCGAATCGATAGGGCGCATTGGTGCAAGATTTAACTTGTAATAACATGTACCCGGGCGGTGTGAGAAGAACACCAAATCGGTGTAAAAACAACACCGAATCGGTGTATATTAGAAAGCTTGACTTTACATGTCTAAGGGGGGGCTTATTAGTCTTATTCTCATCCTCGTGGGTGTACAACAATGTCTCGAGCAGAGTGCATTCATATTCGACGCCAAATGTAGCCAAAAAATAACACAGATGAATGGTATACAGAGTGGTCCATTTTAATCTCCCCAGGCGAATATCTCAAAAACGAAAAGAGATACGGAAGAAAGTTTGATATCCAACTTGAAGGGTTTCGAAGGGGAAAAATAATGGCGATATCGGTTAGCTGGTGGACTCTCCCTTTTCCGAGATTTTTGAAGTGACTTCAAATTTTAGATAGGAAACATATTTTGGGTGTAAGATATCGATAGTGCGATCGAAGACAAATTGGAAAACGCTAAAAAAAAATTTGTTTGAAAATTTTTTTTTGCATTTTTTTTCAATTTTCAGAAAGTTCGAATACTTCGATAAGTATCCACTGTTTCAATGTGGTTAATTATTTCCGTTCAAATAATCACAAATTTCCTTGCCAATCTCGTACTTTCAAACCGTTGGGTACAGTTTTGAATTTACATGAGACTTCTTTGCAAAGGGTGGGGAACAATGGATATTCGTCGAAGTATTCGGACTTTCTGAAAATTTAAACGAAAACAAAATGAAAAATAAATTCAAAAAAAAAGTTTTCGAACAAAATTATTTTTGGCGTTTTCGAATTTTTCTTCGATCGCGCTATCGATATCTTATCCCTAAAATATGTGTTCCTTATCTAAAATTCAGTCATTTTAAAAATCTCGGAAGTATCCACAAGATCCACAAGTTAACCGATATCATTATTATCTTTTCCCTTTAAAACCCTTCAAGTTTTGTATCAAACTTTTTTTCTAATCTCTCTTAGTTTTTGAGATATTCGCCTGGGGAGATTAGAATGGACCACCGTGTATTAAAGTCTCGCGCCCGCTACGTTGTAGCGAACCGTGGCGAACTGAAGAAAACCATAGCTATCACCCGTAGAATCAACAAAGTATATTTAAGATAATCACAAGTATCTTGTGATTTGTCTTTTCTGGACAAAAAAAAATGTATGATAGCCACTATTTTCTTCGAATCACCGCGGTTCGCTTAGTTTCGCTCCGAAAGGAGTGAAGCCCAAGGATCAATAATAATAATAACATTCAAAACCGCGTCAGTGGTGTCATCCTGGGGTAGAGTATTCAATTGACTCACGTCCTACGAATCGAGCAATTTACTTACACTGGGGATGGTGTATTCTGGAGTAGAAAGTCGAGTATATTAATCTTTACACACCGAATTGTCCCGAATGATAACACCGAGGCATGCTTCTTTGTAAAATTAACTTCCCGCAATCTCAGTTTCAAGAAATAGTCAAATAATGACAGCTTATAAGACACCTGAACTACTTCATTAACACAGGGCAGTGTCTATCACCACTGAGAGTCCTTGTCTTGAGAGTAATTTGTCCTCTGACGGGGTACGGTATAGCCGTTGAAACAAAAGACACGCGAGGGTACGATAGTTAATCTCGCGTATTTCTCGTAATAATGACAAATTAAATACAAGAATATCAAATAAACATAATACAAGAATCAATAATTAATAATAAAGTGAAGACGAAGAATCTGGTGAGACAATTCGAAAGTAAAGCTAATGGCGTCACCCCCTATGAGGTGTGACACTACTGCGTAATACGCTCATTTTACAAGATATAATCTTTCCAACTGTCGATTAGCAGTGAAATCTTACCTTGAGACGAATCTCGGGCACGTTATATTAATTTTACAGAAGTGACGATTACAATGATAATGACAATGAACGATTTATAAACGATAAGAACAGGGAAATTTCAGATAATATGGTTTTCTCAAACGAAAAAAACTATGGTACGTCTTTGCTGTACTTATGTAAAACGAGAAGTGACGCCGGAATCGACCGGGGTCTCGCAGATCATTTTATTGGGGGGGGAAGGTACTCCCAAGTCTAGGTGGCAGTGGCTCTTCCGCCCAGGGTGCTGCGGTGGGCCTGGCAGGGCCTTGCGGAACTCTGAGCTTTCGCCAAGACAGTGGCAGATGGCGGAGGGATGTCAATGATACCCTGGAAGGCGGTATATCAGCCTGATTCCGGGTGGCGAGGCCGGATCTTTAATTGGTGCGGGGCGAGCTACCCCTTATCGTAGGAGTAGTAGGTGCAGCGCACTTCCAGGCGTACCTCAGGAACTGATGCTCTTGCCTGTCTTGGCTACTGGCTCAGGAGAACCTCGGGTATCCTACCAGGCTTCGTACTCCCAACCCTCTCCGTTGAGTAGATCCAGTGTCAGGTGCGTTGGAAAAATGTAGGAAAGAAATCATAAAAATTAGGACAGAACTTAATATGTAACTAGGAAACCTTGGTAACCCGAGCTTGGGTAGACTTCTCGTTTATTTATTCGACTTGGCTATTTGCGAGGTCACTATCATCCGAGGAGGAGTCGATTGTCATTTACGAGGCAAATACTTTGCCGTGTTACAATATATATATATATGTGTGTGTGTGTGTGTGTGTGTGTGTGCGTGTGTGCGTGCGTGCGTGCGTGCGTGCGTGCGTGCGTGCGTGCGTGTGTGTGTGTGTGTATACACACATATACACACATATACACACATTTGCACACATTTGCACACATTTGCACACATATGCACACATATGCACACATATGCACACATATGCACACATATGCACACATATGCACACATATGCACACATATGCACACATATGCACACATATGCACACATCTACACACATCTGCACACATATGCACACATATGCACACATATGCACACATATGCACACATATGCACACATATGCACACATATGCACACATATGCACACATATGCACACATATGCACACATATGCACACATATGCACACATATGCACACATATGCACACATATGCACATATATACATATACATATACATATACATATACATATACATATATATACATATATATACATATATATACATATATATACATATATATGTGCATGTACCTGTACATGTATATGTACATGTATATGTACATGTATATGTATATGTATATGTGTATGTATATGTGTATGTGTATGTGTATGTACATATGTATGTATATATATGTATATATATGTATATGTATGTATATGTATGTATATGTATGTATATGTATGTATATGTATGTATATGTATGTATATGTATGTATATGTATGTATATGTATGTATATGTATGTATATGTATGTATATGTATGTATATGTATGTATATGTATGTATATGTATGTATATGTATGTATATGTATGTATATGTATGTATATGTATGTATATGTATGTATGTGTATGTATGTGTATGTATGTGTATGTATGTGTATGTATGTGTATGTATGTGTATGTATGTGTATGTATGTGTATGTATGTGTATGTATGTGTATGTATGTGTATGTATGTGTATGTATGTGTATGTATGTGTATGTAT
>OZ001260.1:11369630-11599630 GCA_963924015.1 Macrophya annulata
AAACGGATGATTCGATAATTAATATTACAGAATTCGAATCTCGGATGGTGTGCCTTCTGCCACGATATCCACACCGAGACGAGGGAATCATTTGACATGTATTTATTTATTAACCTCCATCAGGTGTTATATATACACTGGGGCTGAGGATTTGTTTCAACTAAAGACACCGTGAGGTGTACAGATACGTTCTTTCAACCTCTATCAAGTGTTACCTGCAGCATCAAATTTGATGTCAGCCAGTGTTCGATTCGAATTTTAGAAACAGTTAGGTCCAAGAATTCTCCATCGCTCTTCATTAAATTTCTCTACTCGCATTTCCGAATCTTAGCTGATATATATTTTTCAGTTTCTCTCGGTTCAATTATTTACAGCTAAAGAAGCATTTGGTTTCGATAATATTGACGATTTGGTGCTACGTGACGAGGACGATGCAATCATTGAGCCAACGTTATTCAGCTTTTTCCCGGATACCGTCTTCCGTTTAACACCCAAAGTCGTATCTTTGCCAGCCACACCCTCAGGTGATGTTTCTTTATATTATACCTATAGAATAGAAATTCTGTCCTCAGTCGCGCTAAATCCTAATAAGAATAGTATAGCGAGATTTAGACGACCCAGTTTTCGATGAATTTATACGCGCCTGCAAATCATATACGATTCGATTAGTCTGTGTTTTCATAAGCCAATACGATTTTGAAGTATCCCGATTATTAACGCGGGAGAAAACCAATCCGGCAACGATAGTGACGTGTTAGTTTTTTAAGAACTTCATTCTTGAAAACCGGATATACGCAGTCAGTTCAAAAATTTGCGAGCTATTATATTACTTCTACTAAAAACGAACCAATAACGACTGGATTCTTCGTCACAAATTATAGATGTTACGTCTCTCACGGATACAGTTTCGGTTTCGGGGAGTTCATTGACCAGTAACTTCAGCAGCGTATCTGGCAACCCAAGTCTTGCCAAGAAAAGAAAATATGAGTCCCTGGTAATCATTTGGCCTATATATTTATTTCCAAGAATATTTCGTTAAAATGAATGTCGTTATCCGCATTGAACTACGTTTCATTTTGGGGATTCGTCTGTATCAGAACTTATTAGAGGAACTCGAAGCTTCACCGGGTGGAAAGGAAATCTTGGACGAGTACGAGTACTTGCGAGAGAAGGGCTGACCGCACAGGGGCGGCGAAAATTAGTGAATTTAGTCGTCAACTTGATGGTGACTAAGCTTGGCTACCAACCGTCAAAACAAGATAAAATTCGATATGCTAAAGAGATTGTAGCTGCGCTCCCATTATTAAAAGATCCTGGGACGGCGAAAGGTTACGTGAGTATGATTCTATCCTGAGGCTTCCAACCAAATCTGTTTTTTAGAAAAAAAAAAACTCTAAACTGCTGGCCGAATAATATTTTACAGGAAATATTTTATGATCCCCATGCACGAGCCGGCTACATATCCTGGAGGTTACGAACGTTGAACCGACGCCGAAAGGATGGAAAGGCATCTCCGAAATCACAGAAGATAGACGATAAAGAAAATACTGTTCCGACAAACGTGTATCCGCAGAACGCGGAACAGGCGCAGGCACAATTGATCTTCCTTCGAAACGCTTGCCCCAAGACGCAAAAGAAGGAAATTCTTGTGGCGTTAAAAGATACTTTCAATCTAAGGAGAGCTGCACCTGACAAGATTTTGGAAGATTTTCCCAGATTCCTTGATACACCCTACCTGGTATGTAACGCATATTTTATTTCTGAATCTATACGTATGTATATCAAATTTGGATTACGTATTCAACGTTGCAGTCGTTAAAATTATTAGTTTTTTCAAATCAGGTAATTTTTTTGTATATATTTCAGATTGACGCCGATTTTCAACTCATGTTCCCAGATGTAAAAATCAACAACTTTAATGCAGATGCCATATTACAAGTCTATGAGAAATACTCATCTGGAAATCATGCAAGTTTAACTAAAACTAGCCAAAATGATGAGCCAGGTTCGGTCTTAGCGTATTCTAATTATAACAATACCTAATCGAATTCCAATTTCATTTGATTTTTTTATGTTGACACGCCCAGCGTTGTTCATGCTATATTATTATTTCCTATGCAATACTTTACGTTCGTGACTTGTAGAAAACTGCTTCCGTCTTCGAACAACTATGAGTCGTATTGGACCAGTCGCTAATATCTCATTGCTTTACTTGGCTGAATTTTTGTACAGATTGGGACAAAGTGACTAGGGCTTATATCACTTTGCTAAAGCTGCTACCACCATCTGCTAAGGGTCGGAAGAAGGTTGAACGTATCGGAATTTTATCTGCATTAGACCGGGTTATTCTTTTTCATAAGGTACATGACGTGATTCCAATTCAATTTTTCATTGTGATCTTTGCAGTATCGATATTATGATTAATAAAATATGTAAACATCAGGCAGGAACACCACTCGAGAGCGTCCCA
Organism: Macrophya annulata; assembly: GCA_963924015.1. Lineage (NCBI taxonomy): Eukaryota > Metazoa > Arthropoda > Insecta > Hymenoptera > Tenthredinidae > Macrophya > Macrophya annulata. The sequence continues at coordinate 11,372,101 of OZ001260.1, forward strand.
GTCCAAACTAAACAACCGTGCCTGGTTGCAGTAGGACCCAACAAGGGTGCAATCTCCTCTTATTTTATCGCCGTGGAAGGCAAAATACTACCCATAGATGCAACGGAGTCATCAGCTGCATTCGACATCTTGTTTAAATCTCACTTTGTCTTAAATACGGAGTTCGACTCGAATCTGAGTATGTATTTCCAATTCATACAGGCTTTTTATTACAACATGAATGCTAACGTTAATTTCACGGCTCGAATGCGTGAAGTCCAAACGTGGTTGATGAAGTCAGTCGCAACGGCCTAGTGGTCGAATTATTAATAAGGTACCGACTACAGTAAAAGTGCAGTTTTAAGATTATAGTCGATTTTGTTTTTTTGAGTCGTTTTTTTTTTTATGAATCTTGCATTCGTGATTTGTAGTCTTGGGTCATAGCTTTGTTGTGCATGACATCAATTCAACATGGAGTTTCAATGTTTTGTTTGCTCCGAGCGTTTTTCTTCAGTTGCCAACATGACAAGACACCTAAGCATTGATCATGCCTTGCTTCCTGGATCAAAATTGAAATTAAAATGTTGCCACCCACCGTGTTCGCTTTCATTCAACACCTATAGTGGTTTACGGAAGCATTTGGTAAAACATTCACAAGATACAGATGCTATTAAAGAATGTATCTTGCCATCATCAATAGCTCAAAGTTCCGAAAATAGTTCACAATCTCAGTCACAGGAAAATATTTTATCTTCGGATTCGGATTGTTCGAGTTCAGATGCTGAACAAATTCAATACTTCTCTGATAATGATACCAGTAGCTCGGAATGCGAAGCTGTGAGTGATTCACTTGGTACAAAAGATTCATTGGCGACCAACTACCTCTTGAAATTAGACGCGACCGGGATTCCTAAGTCATCTTTACGAGATATAATCGAGGGTAGTAACGAATTAATCAACAACGTTATTGATAATGTTTTGAATTTTCTAAACGGAACCGAGTCAAATAAAGATCTAGCGCTGAAGCAATATTTACATAAACAAAAGAATCTATTCAAGGGAATAGACACAAATTACAAGGTAGGGAAATTCTATTCTGGATTAAAAGATTTTGTCAAACCAGTGGAAATAGCCATTGGTACCCGTTTTGATCAAATATTTGATTCGTCGTTGAATACGTATAAAACAATTGCAGTGCCATGCACATTTATGTATATCCCGATTCTAGAGACCCTAAATTTCCTTTTGCGCAATAAATCTGTGAGAAGTATGATATTCCGAAAATTTGACGAAAAGACTGACATTTTAAGGGATATCTGTGATGGCTCATATTATGCCTCACATCCACTTTTTAGCCAATCGAATAGTGCCTTGCAATTACAATTGTTTTACGATGACTTTGAAACAGCTAATCCACTTGGCAGCAAAACAATAATTCACAAATTGGGCGCGATTTATTTCATATTAAGAAATCTTCCTCTATACGTCAATTCGCAGCTACAAAACATTCATTTGGTGGCTTTGTTTTACGTTTCTGATTCACGACTCTTTGGATTTAATGAAATTATGACACCAATCATTAAAGATATTAAAATATTAGAGTCAGAAGGTCTGGTGGTTGGAAAAAGAAAAGTACAAGGCTCCATCATTGCTCTAAGTTTCGACAATTTGGGAGGAAACACATTACTTGGGCTAGTGGAGTCGTTCACAGCCACGCATTTTTGTAGACTCTGTACGGCTAACAAACAAGAAACACGAGTCATGGCAACTGAAGATGAAACGCTATTGAGATCAAATGATACTTATGACGAACTCTGTTTAAAACTGAATTCATCCACCAAGCATGTGCTGGGAATAAAAATTAGAAGTATATTAAACGATTTACGGTACTTTAAAATATTCAATTCCGTATCCGCAGACGTTATGCATGATATATTGGAAGGGGTGGGCCAATATGAAATAAAACTATTCGTGACTTTCATTGTGAACGTTTTGAAAATCATATCTTTATCGGATCTAAACGAACGAATAAAATCATTCAATTACGGTGTTATTGATATGCGAAATAAGCCGAGCTCAATTGCATTGGATAAACCAGGTGTTCTTATAGGCCAAAGAGCAGTACAAACGTGGTGTCTCATCCGGTATTTACCATTGATAATTGGGGATATTGTCCATCCTTCTCATGAACAGTACAATCTTTTGAAATCCAAATGGCGTGTTATAACATTACTCCTATCTTGTATGTCAATCATTTTCGCGCCTCAAATTAGCATAGGAATGATAGAGCAATTGCGCTGGTTGATTCATGAGCATCATTCTCAATTCCAGTCTGCGTTCGATACCCATTTGTTGCCTAAGCATCATTTCATGGTGCACTATCCTCGAATCATTAAAAGCATGGGTCCCCTTGTTCATTTATGGGCCATGCGTTTTGAAGGAAAACACAACTATTTCAAAGATTTGGCAAACAAATATCACAATTTTAAAAATATAAGTAAAACATTGGCAAATCAGCACCAACGATATATATACTACCATTGGAGGGTGTGTCATAAAGATTTAGGAGTCGAAATTAGCACAGGCCCAGGAAAATTTGATACGTACGATAATTTATTATCTGAATTTGCTTTGGACAATACCGAAGCCATGCTGAAATCATCAGATAGAGTACTTATTGTTAACAGAGTGGAAACTGGACTTCTGTATAAAGCAGGATTTTTCGTAGTGACTCACATAGACGATGGAACAGATTTGCCAATCTTTGAAGAAATTCTTAAGATTTTCATACATTCCAATACACCTTTTGCGATCTGTAGTGAGTGGGACACTAAATATTTTAGCGACGAGTATCATGCTTTCGCGGTTCAACCCAAGACTACAAAACACTATAGCATAACTAACTTAAATATCTTAAAGCATACGCCTGCCTACGAATGCCATCAGAGCTTCAACCACACGGCTATGTTTATTGTACCCAAATATCATATATTTTAAGGGCAATACTGCCATTCCTGGTTTTACTCATTAGTTTTATTATGACTTAACAATTTTGATGCATGTTATTAATTTGAGTTTTGTAATACCTTTTAATTTTCGAGAGGCTACTGTGATTTTATCTGATATAATATATAGTTTCTAATCAAAGACTAAAAGTACAAAATAGTGAGTGATTATTATTATTTTAAGATTGCATTTAATTGAGGAGGACTGCGCCGTTTTCCCGAATTGTTATTTTCCCGAATCGCCAAATTCCCGAATCGCTATATTCCCGACCTACCGAATTCCCGACTCGTCGTTTTCCCGAATCGGTCATTTTCCCGAATCGTCATGTTCCCGACCGGTCAAATTCTCGAATCGCCAAATTCTCGATTCGCTATATTCCCGACTCGGCGTTTTCCCGACTCGGCGTTCTCCCGACTCGGCGTTCGCCTGAAAATGGCGTCCTAGCTCGAGCACTCGGATGATAATACCTATGCTATCGGGAATGACCAACAGGTGGAGCTGTGCTATATTTCAACGCAGATGCCTCGAACCTTTATACACATTGTTCCACGTGTGTTATACAACCAAATGATATACGAAATTTCACCTGCAGTAAGGAGACGTCTGCGTCGTTGTTACATCAGTGATTATATTTATTAGGCACGCTATAAATTTCCAAAAAAATTAACGAAATTATACATTTGCTCACCTCGGATTAATTATATTTCGTGACAAAAGAAAAGTGTCGACACAGACAAGTGAATTTTTTTTATTTTTTATTTTGGCTTGATATGCTTCAACATTTAATTAGCTAAAATAATATACATATACAACTTCATCAAGTGCGACCCGTTCGATTTGTTTGAGAAAAATTATATAAATCATTAGAGCCGATACTCGAATTTTGATGACCCTACTGAAGACGGACCGCCGATACCTTCTATTTTTTTATTTTTCATGGACATACATGTATATTCCTAAGTCGAATTATTGAAAATAATTACTCGGAAGCATGAAAATTACACATTATATGTATATTCAACAAATGTTTCTCAAACAGGGAATGAAAATAATATTGATGAAAAACATTTGTTCCATAGATGTGATTTTTATGATTCCGAGTAATTATTTCCCACGAATCCACATAAAAATAAATTTCAACTTTTTGATCCCCAAAGAGATTGAACGTTGCCAAGAGCAGTAGCTGCGTTCCCGCATCTGTATCTTACAGTCTGTGAAATAACTCAATCTTCTTCTTCTTCTTTTCCTCAGGCTTATCTCCCCGGAATAACTCAATCATATTAGCTTAGACCTCCACTAGCACGAATAACATATATTTGTCCGCGCGTAACGCCAACGCTCGCATGCAATGGTGAGTCTACAATGGGACTCGGAACATCGACGTTCGTCGCGACGCTCTGACGTCACCCGTAGGCTTCTGCTGGGTGACGTCAGAACGTAGCGTCGACGTTCCGAGTTCCATTGGACCACCGTAAACGACGCCCGTGCGACGCCAATTTCCGCGCGTCGCACGACGACTTGCACACATCGTTTTTACCAGCCACAGTGAGCACTGCAGAGCACGTGTTGCGCTTCGAAAGTAGTGTTTCGTGTCTTGTTCCCTGAAAAGTGAGTGATCCTGAAATCAGAGTGACACGAGTGCCAAGTTTGTGTCGGTTCATCGGAATAAAAATATACGTAAAAATGCTCACATTAAAAGCTTTATTTCAAAAGAAAACTAAATCTAATATTATTATAAACATGCACATTTCCGAACCAAAAAAAAGTAGAATAAAAAAAAATCTAAGGTAAAAAAGCAAAAAATTTAAAAATATCTGTATATACATTGAAATATATGAAATTTTATTTACAACAGAAGCTTAAATGACTATAGATACTATAACTAAAGAATGTTTAGAAGAGAAATATAATTGTGTAAAAAGACGTGGATGTGCGACATATTTTATTTACGCGACCGGCATGTGCACGCGCCTAAAAGTGGTGACGTTAACGTTGCACAATGGGCATCGTAATTGCCCAAACAACGGATTCTCGCCGCCCGCATATTCTCTCGCCGTCCGGAGGATATGATTGGCACACCTACCGCAGAGCACCATGTGGTAGCAGGGGATGCTCAGATAACAGCTCTGAGCATCCCTGCACACTGCGCAATCCGTATCGTGCACCACGTCATCCTCCTGTAAATCGGGCATTGGGATATCCCGCGGAATCGGATCTTCCTGCATATCTGATTGACAACAAAGTAAGGTAAAGTAAAAATATGCTTGTAGCACACGATATAGTGGCCACTAGCGATATTGGCTGATATTATGTATAAGTATTGTATTGAAACAACCATTCGAGTAACACATATTCACAGTAGCAAAACTTGTCGATACGAATACTTTTTAATACACTGCAACAGCTTACGAACGTCGCGGTCTATTTGTCTTTGATGTGTGACGTATTTTATGCTTTGTTATGTCGGTAAAAGACCAATACTACCTACTTTGGGATAAGAGCAAATTTTATTATAGATAATTTCCTCCCTTATGGATTTAATCTGTTGTTTGCCAGCAAACTTGAAGTGTGATACCTAATCACCTTTGATGTAGATTTCTGAAGTTGATGATAGTTTTTTAATATAATATGTGTCTAGTCTAGTGCTCCTTATCTGCGGTATTTTTGATTCCTCGCCGTTTCCACCGCTGAATCAGTTTCAAATATGTAGAAAAAAATGTGTGTAAAGTCTTTGTTGTCTATCTCAATGAGAACCCGTGCCGGCGAGCACGTTTTTATATATTTTTTAAACAATTTTCCCCAAAGTAGTGCCTTACAATTTCTTCAGTATTTCTTATTTACTATTCTTCAAAATACTCTGAATATTCAACATTCTTCTAGATCCACTCTGTGATGCAACCAGTGCTAGAATCACGAATTAATGTATCCAATTGAATTTTAATTAATTTCAAATAATTATTTTTTGTAAATCGTAAAAGCTTGTGTGAGGCATCAAAAATTTTTTTTTTTTTTTTTTTTTGAAATGACACATCGATACGTAGAGGTCGAGATTTTCATAAAAAATCGGCAGACAAAAATTCTAACAATTAAAAAACACAAGAAATTACTCATAATCAAACTTTAATTGAATATATAAATTCGCGATTTGAGCATTGGTTGCATCTATATAGAATAGATCCAGAGGAATTTTGTATATTCCGAGTGTTTTGAAGAATAGTGGAAAAAAAATTCCGTAACAATCGCAGAAGAAAAATTTGAGGATAGTTGCAAACAAAATAACTAAAAACGTGCTCACTGGCACGGGTTTCCATTGAGATAATGATCTGAAACTTCACCCACGTTTTCTTCCACGGATTCTGAGACAAAAGCACTTGTCCAGAAATACATACTCAATTTTTTGGGCGGATTTTTTGAAACCTTCGTATTTGAGATATGATTTTTCAAAGTTGGAACAAAAATTGCAATTTTCTGAAATCTGAAAAATTTCAGAAAAATCTAATAACATATATAAAAATTTCTCAGCCATGCTATAGGGAATTGAGATTTCATCACAGCAAAAGGTATAGAGTATTTCAAAAATTGGAATGTATCACATATAAAGGGATGAAAAAGTTCCCTGTTGTACATATCGAGGAGTGAATCACGAAGCGAAAACACGTACACCATATCTGTAATTTCTAAACATCTCCCAACATCCCCCCCACATTTTCTCAACATTTCCTAGATTTTTCAACCATTTTACAGAATTTTTCATGATTTTTGAACATTTTACAACATTTCCTAGGTTTTATCTCCCAATATTTCTGAACATTTCCAAAATATTTCCTGCACTTTGTACATCATATCTCCCCCGTGATTCACCCCTCGGTACATATATTTGAAAATTTACAGGGTGATGAATACATTATAATAAGATCAATTGCAGGAATTAGAGAAGCGATTATTATATCTATGTAATATATATATATATATATATATATATATATATATATATATATATATATATATATATATATATATATATATATATATATATATATATATATATATATATATATATATATATATATATATATATATATATATATATGCGTGCGTGTGTAGGGTTCATCGATCCTAGTTTCCGAGATATTCGCAATTTTCCAGTGTTACTCAAGATTATATATTTTTATTTTTTTTCATATTGTCCTGAATGAAATTAAAACTCTTCCCGTGTCGAATGAGACATATAGAGTTTTTCAACTCAGAGGGTTTCATCTGGTTGCAAAAGATGGGAAAATTCACCAGCAAGACGCCCATAGTGCTAATTTCATATCAATAAAGTAGGCCCTTTCCATCCGGATGGCCACATATAATGATTGCTCTTTTAATACATGCAGTTGGTCTTTTTATAATGTATTTGTCACCCTGGAATTTTTCAAATATACCTTTCTCTGTACATATCTCAATTTCCTAATTTTGTTATATTTTATTAGATTACTCTGAATTTTTCCAGATCCCACATTATAGGTATATTATAAATACACATTACAGGTATATTATATAACGTTATCAACTTCAGAAATCTACATTGAAGATGAAAAGTGATCACTCAAAATCTACTGCACGATAGTTTGTTCTTATCAATTCTCGTGTATTATTACTGATAAAGTTGGTGGAATTGACCGTAAATAGGAAGAGTTAATAGGTATACCTGCTTCGTCATCTGAAATGACAATCGGAGCGTCACCATCAAAGAAGGCCCCATCTGGAATTATCGAATCATCAGAAATTATGTTTAATATATATATGTATATATATATATATATGTATATATATATATATATATATGTATATATATATATATATATATATATATATATATATATATATATATATATATATATATATATATATATATATATATATATATATATATATATATATATATATATATATATATATATATATATATATATATATATATATATATATATATATATATATATATATATATATATATATATATATATATATATATATATATATATATATATATATATATATATATATATATATATATATATATATATATATATATATAAAAATGATTCATACCGTCGAAATTTTCAAATGGTGGAAACTCTTCTTCGTCCACGTCAATATCTGAATATGTGAACGAAAATAAATCGGTATCAAAGCGAACATATTGAGAAAGAATCACAACACCGAGTACAAATTTAACTCCATTCATCCATTTTTTTTGTTTTTGTCTTTGAGTTTCATCAAAATGAAAATGTATTTTAACGGGGATAGTTCTAATTGGAAAATGGAAAGATAGTACGAATCCATAATTCATAATCATTTTAACAGGTATCATGGGAGGTAGTGCAGGAGGAGCAACGGGAAAGGCATCGATAGGATCCTCAGGAAGAGGATCTTGTGAAATGATGCCCGGAGCTTCGGGAAGGACGCCTGGAGCTTCGGGAAGGGCAGCTCCTGGAGCTTCGGAAAGGATGCCTGGAGGCTCGGGAAGGACAGCGCCTACAGCTTCGGGAAGGGCAGCGCCTGGAGCTTCGGGATGGACAGCTCAGGCGCGTGATCGAAATTGTCATTAGCGGCAGCATTGCCGAAATTCTGCGCTAAGTTAGCGACGAAATATGACGCCTGCTCCACGAACTCCGTTACCGTTAACCGGTGCTCCGTTAAAAGTTGCCACGCTCGCAATATTTGGCGATGATTTATTACGTAGCCAATCTTTGGCGAACGCGACGCAGATCGACCTTGTTGCAGTGCCAAGAAATCCGAGTGCGCTGCAGATTGGATTTCCACGAGTTTTTCTGCTCGATAAAGAAAAATGTTATGTTCGGCGAAAAGACATTCGATTGGGCGTCAACGTATGTTTACTAAATTAGTTGTAACTATTTCTTTAAATATGATGGATTCCGTTTGTTAATTTTTATTATTATATTTGCTTATATTTTTTACTCTTGATTTTTAGATACCTTATAGTTTTCATTTTATTTCATATATTACTCTGCGACACCTTCTATTTTATCCCATATGCTTAGTTTTTAGATTTTTCATTTCTATTGTATTTTTGCATTTATAATTCCTATTTATATAGTTCAATTCACGGAATCCGTCATATATGTATAGTATACCTACTTGTAAAATCCCAAATATTAGGGTGTGGAGTTATCTTGTCGATCAAAACGCGATGATATGATTCTATGTTGTTGTTGGTCCTACGTATGAGCCCGTTGACCGAGAACAATTCAGGCGTCACCCTATTCAACCATTGCCGGTCATAATAATTGAAGAAGTCAGCAAAAATGAGCTTCATTTCATCACTTGCAGTATCGACAAGCTGATGGAATGCTTCGTCGATGTCTCGGGCTGGCAGGAAAGCTAAGGCCATTACTTTGCGCAACAGCTTTTGGCCCTCATCGTCGTCAGCAATAGCTTCGACGATATGAAGGCTTCTGGCTCTTCGATATAAAGCCTATATGAAACGGGAATGGCAGGATAGGGTAGGTTAGGCTAAGTTTGGTTAAGATAGTTTAGGATAGTAGGTATAAGTATAGATTAGTTAGATTAGGTTACAATAGGATATGTCAAATTAGAATTAGAAAATAAGTAAGTAAGTATAGATAAGTTGTCTCAATATGAGTTATCAGCTAATGACCTGGCAGTGATGGAAAAAACACCCATGTGGCGTCGCCTGATCAAATATCTCAGTCAGCGAGGTTCGTAGTCCTCGCTCAAAGTCAGTCATAAATGACGTAGGTCTGAGATTGGGTGCCAACACCGTCCTAACGTGCATAATCACGCTGTCATATGCTGACTTGGCTTTACGACTCATCAAAGCCCATGCAATAGGCAATACCTATGTGAAATAGAAGAACAGAAATGTTTCATATCTATAGTATTTTAATATTTTGAGTAACAAATACTGCAAAGGTCGTGGCTCACGGTGGTTCAAATGAATTTAATGAAACATATTCTGCGTTTAGGCTACACTATATGCGGTTTATGTTACGATGAAACGTAGTTCATTATTTTCGTTTTCATTGTTTTGTTTGCTTCTATTTTTTAATTATTATAATTTCTACTTATAGATTCAATTATTATTCATTTAGTCTTATTCTCAGATGATTTTCATTTATTTGCTCAGTTTTTTGATTCTTAATTTGTTTATTTCTAGATTTAAGACTTTTATTTCGTATTTTTATCCTTTTGAGTCTTACATTTCTATTTATTTTATTCATCAATTTGCATTCATATTTATAATTTTTTTTAATTTATAATTTATTTATTTCTAGATTTAAGATTTTTATTTCGTATTTTTATCCTTTTGAGTCTTACATTTCTATTTATTTTATTCATTAATTTCCATTCATATTTATAATCTCTATTTTCTTTAGCTGTAGTTAGTTTCTTGTGTTTGCTTAGTTTTTTGATTCCTAATTTGTTTATTTCTAGATTTAAGATTTTTATTTCGTATTTTTATCCTTTTGAGTCTTACATTTCTATTTATTTTATTCATCAATTTGCATTCATATTTATAATTTTTTTTAATTTATAATTTATTTATTTCTAGATTTAAGATTTTTATTTCGTATTTTTATTATAAAAGAAAAAAAGACTCTCGGAACAATATTTTTCGTGTTTGACGAAAATACGACCATGATAAAGTGATACTTACAACGAAATATAAACATTTTATGTGGTTGTTTTTATCGACTATAGCTTTCAGACATATTCGATCGTGAGAGGAAGAATTCGCAATTAAATATTACCACAGATATGTGTGTCCGCGTACATCCAAAAAAATTTTGTTTCACGTTATTACAGGAGAATGAATAATTAAAATTTTCGAAATTAAAATGAAATAACAATAATTCACTTATATTTCTGAGTGAATGCCCTGTGAACAAATCGTTCAACATGGGACATCCTGAATTGGATAATTACGAATGTAGAATTCGAAACAACCATCGAGAAAACTTCTCCATTCGTGTAGACTTCAATGAGGCAAATTGAGGAAGCGATGCAACTGATAATTTCGATTCGTTGTAATTATAATGCTAAATATAACTACGTGATGTAATACTCACAGGGCGTTGTTTTTTCTTTTATCAACGGTATAAACATAGCCGTCATGAATCCGCTCAACTTCCATCTTCTCGAATCTTCATTGTTAATTGTAAGTCGTAAGACGCGACACGCTACTGATTTACAATCAACTGGTCCTTAGCGACGAGAAACAAACAGAAGATAACCGTTGTTACTCATTTACAATCAACTGATCCTTAGCGACGAGAAACAGACAAAAGATAACCGTTGTTACGTTACTCTATTGTTTCTCGGTCACATACCTTCTCTTTTTTGTTTAACTAATGTGCAAGAGTGGTAATTAAATTCATCGTTTCGTTGTTTCTGTTGCGCTGGTCAAGAAAGTGCACTTCTTTCATCCGATGTCACGATTGAAAACGTATTAGAGATGACAACGTTGATGATTATTTTTAATAGAATGATAAAAAATTATCTGACCGGCGAATAAATAGGTTTATTCATAATTTGGTTTGACCTTCTCGGTCTGTACAAATGAGTTCGCTGAGTAGTTACAGATGGTCTTAATTATACATAAAATTACAAATTTGACGCATTAAAGATATTTATATGGATTGATGTACATTCTTGATTATAATCATATAATGCAATAATTTCTAGATAAATTCTTGCATCGCAAGGAAAAAAAATAAATGCGTATATCTAAATCATTGCTGCCGCAACAAAAAAAAACCTGCAGAAAAGTTGTCTCTAGGAGAATATTTTCGACCTCTGAAAAAAAGATCAGTTTCCATCAAAATAATATTTTCAGGGTGGAAGACTTTGAATTGGGAAACTTATGAAATCATATAAATCAAATTTTCGCCTTCCACCTATTGTCACCATTATAATCGTGGGAATGCTATGATTTTTACTGTTTGCTATATTCAAAAAAACACGCAAGGACGTATATTTTTCGGTTTCATAATAAGAGAAATATTTGTCAGTAGTAACTCAAAATCATAAGACTCCCAGCTTTCAAGCAACCAAGTTGCAAACTGTTCAAAAAAATTTTTTGTAGCGATGAATTTTTCACAGTACTTTTGTTTGCCATTTTTCAACGCGATAATCATACCTTTTTTTTTATTCAAATTTTACTGGAGGTAGTCCTCAAAATACTGAACAAGGTTCAAAATTATGGAAGGTCCAACGTGGCCGTTGCATACAATAGTATTCTTCTGATTCGAATAAGTGTCGATATCATTTCAAATCAGAATTCCAAGTATCTCATCACATTTATTTTATCTCGAGTGTGTTACTCAGCCTCAACATTTGATTTATGCACGTGTCCCATGCATATGTGGCCAACCGTTTGTTGTGAGAAACCTGCGTACGTATTCATAAAAAAAAAAATTCAAATTTAGATTCAACGCAGAACAAAAAAATAAGAAAAATTGAAGAAATCAGAAAACATTTGAAGTACGTACTTGAGTAAAAACACGTCAAACCAGTGACCTTTTTTTCATCGATCTTTTCGATTATTGTGAATTTCTTTTAACGGATTCTATGGGTGAAATAAATTCATCAAACAATTTTTGTATTTTTTTTATCTTAATTATTTTAAAAGTTATTCCAGATTGAAAATTGCCCAAAATGCCAAAAACCGCCATACACGCTCTCCTTCAAATCTTCATATCTTAGGTTCTGCTTGTCTTATCAATTTGTCCTTGGGCTCATTCAAAAGAGCTGGAATTGGGCTTTCACTTCATGCTGCCACACATTCTATAATAGCAACAATTGAAGATTGTTATAAACAATTAATTTTCGAACACGATTTTAAAATTGCCAAAAAAAATACAAGCGTAGTCTTTGATCAATTTCCTATAAGATAGCTGAGTTTCAAATTGGAGAACTAACGGAGAGTATTTTTCAAATATTAATAATCGGGCGGAGGCGCGCGCGCGCGCCGACAATCCAGCTGTCCGGCGCGCGGCATGGAGTACGCAATAACGTGTAGTTTGAATGAAACGGGCTTAGGTGCAGTTAAAATGGGACGAATGTTCATTGAAAACCAATATATTTCATTATCTAACAGATTCCGTTGATTCAAGTTGTTTATTATACTTTTTGTATTATATAACTAGACGATATGAATTCTTAATACTATATCAAACTTACATCTAAAATACTATTTATTATAAATTTGTGTAAATGATGTAACTATATTATTATATTTATATTATATAGTATCATTATGATGATGCTTCGTCTCGATGTTATATAATAGGTCATAACTGCATTAAAAAAAAAAAAATGGTCGGTTTTATAATACTTATAATATATTATAATATATCTTATATGTATATAATATATATAAGTATTATAAAACCGACCATTTTTTTTTTTAATCCAGGTATGACCTATTATACATATAACATCGAGACGAAGCATGATCATAATGATACTATACAACTGCATTTATATAAATTTCGAATGGATAGTATTTTAGATGTAAGTTTGATATAGTATGAAGAATTCAATATATCATGTAGTCATATAATACAAATAGTATAATAAACAATTTCGATCAACGGAATCTGTTAGGTAATGAAATATGTTGGTTTTCAATAAACATTCGTTCCATTTTACGTGTGCTTGATATACGATTGATGTATCATTACTAAGCCCGCTTCTTCCAACACGTTACTGCCTACTCCGCTACACGTTATTGCCTACTCCGCGCGCGACAGTTGGATTGTCGGCGCGCGCGCGCGCCTCCGCTCCATTATTAATATTTAAAAAATACTTCCCATTAATTCTACAATTCGAAACTCACTTATCTAATAGGAAATTGATCAAGGAATACGCTTGTATTTTTTTTTTTTTGGAATTTTACAACGGAATCTTTTACGTGTTCGAAAATTAATTGTTTATAACAATCTTCAATTGGTGCTATTATAGAATTTGTGGCAGCATGAAATAGGAGCCCAATTTCAGCTCTTTCGAATGAGCCCGAGGACAAATTGATAAGACAAATAGAACCTAAGATATGTTTTGCAGTAATCGAAAGGGTCGATGATAATTTTTGGTCGATTTCGTCCGGTTTGACGTGGATTTGATTCACTTGACGAGTTCATGTTTAAATTTTTTTAAAGTACACACATATACGAATTGAGCGTCAATGTTTCTATAATAATTTACACATCAGCTCGTCAAGTACCACTTGGATATTTTTCAGAGGATATCGCAGCTAATATTGACAATTTTTTATTTCGGATTTCCTCATATTTTCCATTGTATGTACGTAATAAAAAATTATTTGACAAGGTTTTGAGTTACTCGTAATATTTTTCTCATCTATCTCCGCTTTTATTCAACTGTCTCAGTTATGTGCACGCCCATGCGCCGTAGGGCTGTTTTGTCCTTACACCATAGAATACATACAGGTAATTATAGTCGAGAGCGACAACTCCATTATATCTTTGTCTATCTAATTGTCATCTCGACCATGGAACTGTCTAAGTTGTTGGTTGCGCGTGAGTAGGTTGGCGAAAATCTTGGTCGGCGACGGTGAAGACTGGCTACCTCTGACGACGGAGTAAACCTAAAGAAAAAAGTCGAAGAAGAAGAAGAGAAAGAAGCGATGCAAAAGACGAAAATTCAATAGTCAAACTGACCCATCCGATTTTGAAAATTATTATGTTTCAGTTATCAGTGCATCGAATGTCTTGACTTTGGCCTTAAATGAAAGTTCTTTCGACCCTTATTACGAAAATAGAATTTCAATCCCTGGTATATTACCAATATCGTGTAACATATGGGGTATTCCGTGCCAACTCAACCTACCGTCCAAATGTGACTCATCCGATTTCAGAAAATTATTATTTCTTATAGTACGGGAGCTAGCAACGTCGGGAAAACAAGAATTTCAGGTCAGCTGATTTTTTGATATGCCGTTCCTTTGGCTCTCTCGATGAGCGCCCGGACTATCTGGCTGCCGGTAGCGGATGCGTTTACCTGTGCGCATCCTACCTGTACAGGTGATAATTTCAACTTTTAAAATTATTTTAGGAAGCCAAATTTTTTTTTTAATAAGTTTTGATAGGTTCAACAAACATACATATCATATTGCCAGACATTTTTATCATTGTTAATAACGCGCCATACGCTACTTTTTATTTAAAAAAAGAATAAAAATTCAAAGTATTTCAGTATGCCTGTAATTTTGATATGATGTTCTATGACTATCAAGAATCTTAAAATTAATTTGCCAGACAATAATTCATTTGTTAAATAATAAGCCAGACTGATAAAACTCTGAAAAGTATTGCTGTATCATACTAGTAGTCAGAGAGAGACAGTTGCGCAATAGATTGCTAAGAAAGAGACGAGAAACTATTAAATTAGTACGAGTTTACGACAGTAACATTTTAGCATTAACAAAAACAGAATAAAATTAGAATTCCAGTACATTACAGAAGAGAGAATAAATAAATTGTATTATTAAAAGTTGAAGCATTTTATTTTTTATTACATTTTTCTGATTTTCACACGCAAATTACAAATAATTGCAGTTTTTCTTAATTAATAATTGTGTCGCAGAAAAAAGGATGCATCCTCATAATCGTCATCATTGTCGTCGCTTTCATCTGTAGTATTTACTTGTGCAGGCAGCTCGGTATTGATGTACTTTAATTTAAATTTCACACATACACTCAAAACTGCCTGACATTTTTTTAGTTTATCGTCAACAAAAATTATTATTTTATCATTCTTTCTTTTACAAAATACACAAGTTTTTATTTTATCACTCAACATTGTCACAAAATTCAAAAGTAAACATTAAAAAAAAACACAAACACTAACATGTGATTTCACACTGACGCCATCTTGAAAACTTACCGTTTTCGCCACCGTTACTGTCTATCTCTCTTACTCACTGACTCTCAGCTGACAGCACTCTTCTAACATACCGACTTCATTTTCAGAGTTTTATCAGTCTGGCTTATTATTTAACAATTGAATTATTGTCTGGCAAATTAATTTTAAGATTTTTGATAGTAATAGAGCATCATATCAAAATTACAGGCATACTGAAATACTTTGAATTTTTATTTTATTTTTATATAAAAAGTAGCGTATGGCGCGTTATTAACAATGATAAAAATGTCTGGCAATATGATATGTATGTTTGTTGAACCTATCAAAACTTATTAAAAAAAAAATTTGGCTTCCTAAAATAATTTTAAAAGTTGAAATTATCACCTGTACAGGTAGGATGCGCACAGGTAAACGCAACCGCTACCGGCAGCCAGATGGTCCGGGCGCTCATCGAGAGAGCCAAAGGAACGGCATATCAAAAAATCAGCCGACCTGAAATTCTCTCTCGAAAACGTTGCTAGCTCCTAGACTATTAGCTGTTGCATCAACTCCAATAACTCTGAAATCTCAGAAACCTAACACGAACGACCGAATAAATATTCTTCAGCGCGCATCAAGGTTATTATCGACAATTTTTCATTTCGTATTTTCTCCATATTTTCTATAATTTTTTTCAGCTGTCGGTGCATCCATTGCCCCGATTTTGGCCTCAAATAATTAGGCCCTTATTTCAAAAATAAAGTGTAATATACATTATATGTATACATGTCCCCCCACTCTGCTTAGAACCAGCTTCACGGTAAAGAAACTCACAAGGAGACTCCGGGGTAATCGGATTTTTGTAATTTTTGATACTTATGGTACGTGTAGTTGGGACCTTGAATACGAATTTCCCAATGCGGTTCGGAGCAACATTCATAAATTTTCGAGATAATCGATTTTGAAGTTTTGCACTTAAGCTTCATATTCACTATATTTCTTGCACAGGCGCATTTTGTTTTCAATAGTTCGATTGCGAAGCAAACTTCATTGACATTTTGAAAGATTGTTCTTTCATCGCACAGTTTAGATGCAAAGCACGCATAGCTGATCATGTCACCGAAGATTGGAGAAGATAATTTCTGTTTTCCATGTTCTTATGATAAATACCATCCTGGTTCGTGCCACACTACGTGATATGTGTAATACGAAATATCTCAATAAAATAGCATTTTATTTCCTACCCGACATCGTTTATTTTTTTTTTTTTACAGAAACTTTATTGTTAATTTACAATAAATATTATTCATTGAAAGTTGCCCATATAGGGTTTGCCATTGTTGACAACTGACCCAACGCATGTCCCAAGGCTGGCATACGAGGCTCAGTAACCATTATTGATCCAAGATTGTACCAGTTGTTATGCTGATCTTGGACCAGCGTTGTTATCCGAGGATTGGCACGGCACAGTGTTGACAGTGTGCTGAGCAAACAAGTTGAATAAGGCGCCAGTTTCACACAAAAGGCACTAGTTATAATTAGCCTCACTAAGTGTCGCTATTGTATCATAGCGACACCAAGAATCCGCCTTCTTGCCGATGGATCGTGGAGCAAGGCGGTCGTAAATACGGAGCTCCGCAGAATTTACTAAAAAAAAGAACCACATAAGTATCACCCGCACTATTCATTAGACTCCCGACCATTCGGTCAAGATAGCTTTTTATATTTTCTCGTGTCATTTGTATTATAAATATAGTCTGGATTTTATATCATTATATGTTTCGTGTTTGATGTAAATTTCATACGGTCACATGTGTTGTCTCACTCGCCATTAGTGACCGTATTATTTCTTTTGATAACATAAATGTTCTTACATTTATTATAGAGTGACGTGTCGTCTCGTATTGTCTTTAGTCATTTAAGTGTCAAAGGCCTCAACTTTTGTAAAATAATTAGCCTTATGCTAACATTCATTCGACGACATTTTTAATGCTCACCAAGACCTGTCTCTACATAATAACAACTACTGTTCATGTCGTTCGAATCAAATTCTAAAATTTATAAATCTTGTAAGCAAACTGTTGAAGTTGTTTGCAACTCTACTCAGATCTCACAAAAAAAAAAAAGAATAAATCGTAACTTTTACTTTATATCTGTGTAAATTATTCTTTGCACTATCGTTCCCAACCACCTTGAATCCTTATTTGTATCTGTGAGTAGTGGTTTCACACCTTTTAGGTTTCAAATCATTACAACAGTCTAGCCAACGCTTGCCCCAACTCTGCAGTCCGATCCTCGGGCACCCACACTGATCCGTAGCTGTGCCGGTAGTCACGCCTATCTCGGGCTAGCGTTGTTACGCGGAGATTGGCACAACACAGTACCGACTGTTTCGCCAACGTTCCCTTCAATGCTATAGTCCAATCCTCGGGACCTGACGTTGATCCAAATTTGCGCCAGCGCGCATAGAGTTGCGTGAAAATATCTTGTGGACCTTTAAGTCATACGGGCACCACTCTGGTGGCAGTATAGGTACTATACAGCGTCATTTGCGCCACTTTGCGCATTCTACGAAGTAAACTCCATTGTTGGCGAAAATGTTTGGTTTTTTTAGACGACGCACCGTTATTCTGATAGTGAGTAACTAAATACCGTTATCAAGCGATATTCGGACAGTTTCCACAGTAATTTTCGCAATTAAGTTTGAATTGTGTTTTTTTTTTCATTTGTCCTTCAATATTTCTAATGTGATATAGAACGTTTATATAAAGCTGCTGCTAATAGAAATTGGATCCCAGAACGTTATAACGAGGTTATAACATATCCGTAAGTGTGAGGTGTTTGACGTCAACTCAGTGACCGTTGAGCGATGATATTTTCTTTTTTCCAAGAATTTTTTATCTCATATCATGGACCCCTAAATATCTTTAGGGAAATTCGAAAATTTCATATCCATAATTTTGGCAGTTAACAATTTTTCAAGAAATATAACAACGCCCTATTCCAAAATACTGTGCAAAATCCTGTAAATTTTCTAACAAATTATCATTCTAATACTATACGTATTGGTAGATTCCGCAATGTGAAAAATCTTAATTTTATTTGTCTAAAACGATTTGAATGTTGTTTTTCTATCAGTTGAGTTATTATTATAATCTTCTTCAAAATTCAGAAAATAAGTTTTCAATCGGGTGAAGAAATAGTACCTAGATGAGATTTGTTAACTAATTTTGAAATATTTCAATAATTTTTGGAACAAAGCATTATTATTTTATTCAAAATAAAGCCGAGAACTACCCAATAATATAAAAAAATATCAAATATTGTTCGGAAGATTTGTATCGCTCGTTCTATGACAGGAATAATTCTTGGTGAAAATGAAATTCTTCCGCAGGCTGCACGTAATGCGAATTCTATTTTTGATTAAAAGTGTATGTGACCTTGGTACAATATAAAATATGAACATGTCAAGCCAATATTACAGACGTAAAAAAAGTCGTGATCTAAAAAAAAAGGCGGATCTCTTCAGTGAAAGTGATGATGATTGCATCGTACAACCAAAAGTTCAGAAGCAAAAAGATGCAAATCATAACGGTAACGATTTGAAACGTATCCATTGCGAACAATCAGACGATTTTCAGGCGCGTAATCAATCTGTTGTTATCGGTAGTAATATTGTTCCTACGCTAAACTCCAGTGAAGTTTCCGGCAGTTCATCTCTTCGAGATCACGTTCCGTCTTTATACAGCTTGACTTCCGATGACAGCCTCGAGCTTCAGGATTCGCTCATTTCAAGCGATCGTGAAGAGAATGATGTATCATCCATTGATCAGGGTGAACCTTCGATTTCGGAGAGTGAAATTTTTAAAAGTTCACCTGCGAAACTTGGTATCAAGGAGAAGTTGCGTGCTTGGGCGTTGGGTAATATCGGAACATTGAATCTATCAGTAATTTCCGAATTACTTGTGCTCCTACGGAGTGAAGGATATGTCTCCCTGCCAAAAACAGCGCAGGCTTTATTGAGCACAGTTCATTCCCGATAAATACAGCCAATGCTCAGCAATCGTGACACTATATGCGAGTATCTATACTTAGGAATACGGGATGGGCTTTCAAAGAGAATTTCTTCAGACGTTTATACTGAAGATACTATAAATGTTTTAGTGCACATCGACGGAATGCAAGTTTATAAAAATTCTCGGAAACAATTTTGGCCAATATCAGTCATATTATATGACAAAAAATATGAAAGCAGTCCATTTGTTGCAGCCATTTTTTGCGGCGATTCGAAACCTAAATTAGCATCAGATTTTATGCTAGACTTTATAACAGAGGCAGCGGAGCTTATTCGAAATGGTATTTCACTGGAAGGTAGGCAATATGGATTCGAAATAAAAGCTATAGTGTGTGACGCTCCCGCACGATCTTTCATCAAATGTTGTAAAGGCCACAATGGTTTTTATGCGTGTGAAAGATGTGAGACGAAAGGCGTCACAATTAATAAGAGGCGAGTTTATCCAGAAATCGATAGTAGGAAATGATCTAAAAAATTTTTCAAAAAACAGAGACAACTAGAACATCACTTACCAGATCGTAAGTCACCATTATTAGACTTACCAAAATTTGACCCTATACGATCAGTGATTCTCGACTCCATGCATCTTTTACACTCTGGAGTACAGAAATATTTACTGGAAAAATTGACGAACAGAAGTAGCGCTTCGCGCATTACTATCAACCAGATGAGGCTACTTAAAGATCTACTGAAGAATTTGTCATTGGACATTCCAATCGAATTTCAAAGAAAGGTGTTTGATTTAGATGACTTTGCGCATTGGAAATCAACACAATTTCGATTTATATTACTTTACTGCGGTCCATTGATTATGCGCCATATTCTGCCAAAGGATTATTATGAGCACTACTTATTATTGTTCGTTACGTGCCGTATCCTCTTCAGCTCTAAGCTTGCAGTTGCTAGAGCTGATTATGCTAATAAGTTATTACGAAAATTTTTTTATTTGCTACCTTCATTTTATGGCGATGACTCTCAAGTCCTAAATATGCATAATTTAATTCATTTGTCCGGAGATGTGAAAACCATGGGAGCTCCATTGAGTGATTATTCAGCTTTCTGGGGTGAAAATTATATTGGGAAATTGAAGAAACTTGTGAGATCGCAGAAAAACCCTTTAGCACAAGTTGTGAATCGACTGTCAGAATTCGAGTGCTATGATTCTGTGAAAACGCAACGCCGACATGAGCTTACCGAATGTATCTTTGCAGAAGATAGCGAAGTACGACTATACCAGCAGCAGAAAATTGTGTCCGTGCACCGAATGAAAATAAAAGACATGTCGCTCAGTGTACTTCATCCAAACAATGTAGTGCTATTGAAAAATGATTCGATTTTCCGCATATCGCAAATCCTTGTGAAAAAGAATAGAGATTTACTCCCTAAATCCATGAGTGAAATATACTTGGAAGGACATGAAATTAAAAAAGAGGACTGCAGACCCGTCTTTGATGAACCACTATCGTCACAAGAAATTGGTGTCACACGATTTAAAAAATACTCAAGTGACTTGCGCATGCGACGTGCAGACGAAATTAAAACTAAAATCGTCCCACTAAAGATAAAAAATAAAAAATATGCGATATCTCTGCTACACGTTTAGAAACAAGCTCACAAAGATTTCCGGAAAGTGTAGCTGAAGTTTATTGTTGCGCCACGCAGAGTTCCAAATATAAAATAATAAATAATAAATAATGATAATGATGTTAATAATAATAAAAATATCATTAATAATGTTAAGTATAATAATATTATGAATAACAATAAAAATAATAATTATTATAGTATGAACGATAATATATTGACGCATTAATAAATATCTTAACGAATAAATGAATAAACAGATAAAAGAATAAATGCTGGTACAGACCAAACAAATTCTAGAACTTTTCATTTGCGCAAGTTGGCAAGTAGCGTTCAAATTGCCACTCTGAATTTTAAATTCATTTCGCGCTAACGCGGTCTCCAGGATACGAAAATCAACAAAAGCATGCAGGTCGCAGCAAGCGTTTTCGCAGCGCCTCGCCCCCGTGTTATTCGTGTCGCTCGTGTGTAAGACGTTCCACTCGCGGTGCCTGATCATCAAGAGCTGCTAACCAGTAAACGCAGTATTACAGTTTCCAGCATTAATAACTACACAGATATAAGGTAAGTAAATAATTTTACTAGTTAGTCAACCGAATAACAATACGTAATAACTATTTTTGAACCAACTGCTAATGTAGGTGGAATAATTTCATGATTTTGTTTTTTGGACGCTCCACCTTTTGACTTATACACATCGAACTAATCAGAAAGTTACGTATTCCGGTGCTTTGGCAATCACAGAAAAGGTGTTCACACGTGGAAACTCTTATTCTTATGAATATTCTTCTGTATTTCAACGCGATAACATAGTCGTGCTTAATCGTCATTTGTATATTTCATTTAATTTATAAGCTAATGAACAAAAAAGGCACAAATTTTGTCAGTACACCTCGTTGATATCGTAGGATATAGTAGAAAATTAATCGCAACGCGAAATTCTTAACTTTAGGTTTTATTTATTTATTCATTTACTTGTTATTATTACGTTTTTCACTTTCTACTAATATAGGATATAAACAAAGTATAGCGTCAAATTTGAGCCCATTCTGTTCATTCGGTTATAAATGAACGAAATGTACGAATGACGATTAAGTACGATTAGGTACTAATGAATCTAAGACTTTTGATTACTTATTTCATAGTTTCTGGATTAAAATCTTTCTCTTATGTTTTATTTTATGTCGAATATTGTCTGGTTATTGTAGCAGCATATCTACAGCGGTCAACCGCGCTGCGCGGGATATTCATACATTGTAGCTTTTATTAGTATGATTTCAAATACGTTAAAATGCAAGGATAAAAAACAATTGCATTTAATAATTACACAAAACAGGTCCAATTTTTCTATTGTTGAAAAAAAACCACAAATTAATGAAATAATTGGTAATTATACTCACGAACAAAAATTAATATTGAACTTTAAATTTTTATTCGACTATTTTTGTTTTTATTTATTCCAAATTTATGAGATGAATAGTGAGGTTCTATTCATTCACAGTAGGCATTCTTGTGCATTGGTATTTCTCATCAAACGCGTTAATTTTAAGTTCCGTTCCCCAGTTGAATAAACGTATAAAAATCTGAAATTTTTCAGATTATAGATATTAATTATACCTAGTAAATTGAATATGTATAGAGTACCCCCCAAAAAGCACCTCTGGTGCAAAAACCTTTCGCCAGGTACATCAATGTGGTATTTCCCACAAAAATAGTGTTGCAGCCATTCAATCTACAAAAGTATTGAAATCAATGGACATTGCCAAGTACAATTAAATTTTCCCAATTAATTTCCGAATGTGACCTAATCCTACTTTTCAGTGGGTATTTACATTTCAATGTACATAACTTACGTCACACGTAATAACATGCAATATACGCACTTATCAGAGAAGATCAATTGAGAGTGAAATTAAGAAAAAGAAAAAAAAAATTTGGAGGTAGTGGTACCTGGCGGGCATTTTTGTAATAATTTAGACATCAGCCAAAAATGCCCGCCAAGTACCACTACCTCCAAATTTTTTTTTTCTTTTTCTTAATTTCACTCTCAATTGATCTTCTCTGATAAGTGCGTATATTGCATGTTATTACGTGTGACGTAAGTTATGTACATCGAAATGTAAATACCTACTGAAAAGTAGGATTAGGTCACATTCGGAAATTAATTGGGAAAATTTAATTGTACTTGGCAATGTCCATTGATTTCAATACTTTTGTAGATTGAATGGCTGCAACACTATTTTTGTGGGAAATACCACATTGATGTACTTGGCGAAAGGTTTTTGCACCAGAGGTGCTTTTTGGGGGGATTTCATTACTTTTTGTACCATCTCGATTCAGACTAATTAGTCTTGTTCATAATAAATTGTATAAATTATGTCCTCTGAAAATTGGTTCAAGCTTTAAGAAATGTTTGTGGCAGTTGATAAGAGTGTGTATGAATTTCTGTAGAATTGTATTAAAACAACGTTCAGATGTTAGCAGCTGATAAGATATATGCGAAAGTTGACAATATCCGTGTTTTAATTGAGTATAATTCGAAAACTACACATCGTACGAAAAATGTTAAGTGAAAAAAAATTTCAGTTCGAAGTAAACTTCAAAGTGATGACGTACAAAAAAATACGACGGTTCCGAAAAGTTGAGAGAAAATTATTATAAAATTGGTTTTTAAAATTTCTCAACAACCATACGTTTTTTATCATCCAAAAATTTCAGAGGATATTTCTTTATAGTGTAAAAAGAATGAGTACACATTTAATCGTGGAGCCAGATTTCAGTTAGGAGATATATGAATTTTGTACCGAATTTATTGCGAACCAAAAGTACAACTTGTTTAGCACTGCGAAGTTGAAAGTTTTGTTTATTTAATGGTTTCTAAAGATTTTTTGAGTCGATACGAAGTCTTTGCGACACAAAATTTTTGTTGTTGTTTTCGTTTCGAAATAAATTCAGTAAAAAATTCATATTTTCCGAACTAAATCTGAGTCCACAATAAAATTCATGCACGTTCTTTTCACACTATAGAGGAATATTCTCTGAAAGTCTTAGCCCCAAAAGACGCATGGCTTGTGAGAAATTTCAAAAACTAACTTTATAATAATTGTTTTCCAACTTTCCGGAACCGACAAATTTTTTCGTACGTAATCATTTGGACGTTTACTTTAAACTGAAACTTTTTTATTCTCAACATTTTTTTGTATGATGTATAGTTTTCGGTTTTACTTAACCAAAACTCGTGCCATGACGCTCGTACTTTCCTCATTCATCTAGATCCAGAAATATGCATCTGACAACTTGACAGTGACTATTTCCATGACCTAAAAAATCAAAATGCCACTTGGCAGAAATTGTGCATTTTAATTTTCAGGCATTATAGAAACGAATTCAAATTTTAATTATATTATATATTATTATAATGTATTATTAAAATTCTTATTGAATTAGTATACCTACTTCATTTATATCGATCTCATAATCTTTAGAATGAAAGATGAGAAATATTACTATTTTTTAATGTCTTGTATTAGTTCTTTTATCATGGAGATACGTCTATAATTTTCACGTCGTATAAAGTGTTGTATAAGCATATGACATGCAGACCGAAAGAAGATGGCAACATTGCCGGTGGGCGACTACTTCGTTCCGAACGGAACTGACAATGGCAACATTGCTGGTGGGCGACGAAGAAACGGAGAAGGAGAAAAATTGTTGATCGAACTGAGGGTGTCTGTAATGCGGAAATATTATATCTCAGCTCTCCGTGCACCGATTGCATAAAAATTGGGCTTAAATGTAAGCTATTTGAACCCATATTCTGAGATAAATATTTGAATCTCGTGTATAACTCGAGTCGGAAGTTATTAAGGATAACACAGTCGCCGTATAGGCCGTAGAGCTCTCATGCGGGTATAGAGACTCGGTCGAGTCTCACGCCGTGCGTTAAAAATTCTTTTTAATGTACTTGGCGCGAGACTCTACCGAGTCTCTTGATAAAAGTAGAGTAGAGCGAGATTTATTCGATCTTGGAGCTGAGTTCCCTGAGATCGTAGGCAAAAGTACAGTAATTTTCAGCATACGGATAAAAAATACAACAAAAAAATTCGTACAATCATACAATGAAAAAAAAAAATAAATAATAATAAAAGAATCTACGAAAGCTAACCAGCTAAGGTAAACAAAAGCCTGAAAAATAAGTGAATGAATAAATGACTAAATGAAACACACTAGCAACAAGAATAACACTATAAACGATGCAACCATCATACATGAATAAAAATAAATCAGAATAAAAATGAAAATCACATAAAAATCAAGATAACCGCAAGATACAAATAAAAAACATAGTAAGAACAAGAGTAAAAATAAAAATGAATTGAAAATGAAACAAAAAAACAAAAATAAAACCAGGAGAGTACTGCACATGAAGATGAAACAGGAGCAGTAAAGCCCTTACTAAAAATTCAAAATCAAGATCAAAAAAATTAAATATAAATCGAGAGTGGTCCCGCACGATCAATTGACTATGTGAAGTTGAAAATTATTAAATGCCAGATAAATTAGATGTATATATCATAACGAGTAGAAAAGAATTCACGCGCATAGGTAATTGGGTGAATGTCGAAAAAAAAAAATCAAAAATTACAAACAAAAATTAAACATGAGAAATAGGAAAAAAACAGAAATGAATGTATGAATCGCATTATACATTTTTTTAATACGTATTACAGATATATGAAAAACAATAGATATATGCATATAAACCCCAAACTGTAAAGTTGAAGGATATAATTTGTACTTTGTTTATATATAAGGTTAATTTGAGCTATGGCTTTAAATTTGTAAGTCAATAATTTTACCTTCAGTACAACTTGCGGATCTGCAATTTTAGCTGTACCACAGCCAGTGGACGTAACATTTTACACTTTGATTGAGTCTGAGCTATAAAAGAAAATAATTATTCTGAGGTTTGCACGCGTACGTTTCATAGAGGCAAGAATGACAAATTGAAATAACTTTTTCCCATGATTTTATTTCTCATATTAACTAGAATATTCAACATCTACCAAAATTGATGCATTAGATGAAAAATACCCATATATCACTTGAATTCATTAATTCAAATAGAGATTAAATATTTATCAATATGTGTAATTGTTGTAGATTTTCTCCCAATCGTATAAAAACAGCATCTGATTAGTTCGATAAAATTTTCTGAACGTATTAATTCCTGTAGTGAAATTATTACATTTATTTATCTATTCAATTTTATATTTTATGTAATTCAGATATATATTTGATCAAGATTGAATTTGTCAGATCACAAGATCAGTAAATTCTAATATTTTTAGCATGACCATAGAGTCTTTAAAAGACGATACAAAATATCTCGTCATATCATTTGATGAAGCGACGAGTAATAATAAGAAGTCTGTAGACTTGATACCCCGAACGTGGGCTTTCCGCGATGATGGTGTTTGGTTCTGTCGCTACCCTGACCCAAAAGACTATTCAAAACGAGACAAATGGTTGGAGGAATTGAAAGATGCCGAGCCTGAGTGGGAAAAATATAAAATAACAGTACTGAAGGAAGCTGGTAAGTCGTGTATCGAACTCTCATGATTTCTCGTCAGTCGACAGATAAAGATTTCCATCTGACAAAAGTTCAACAAATTGAATCAACAAATTATATAACACAAATAGAATTGAAAGTATAACTCCACCAAGGATAAATACTTGATAATATAAATTATTAATCGTAAGATATTGACTTTTTTGATCAATAGATTTTTTTTATTATCATCGTTTGGATACTTTTATATCGGGGATTCAAAATAATTTATAATGTGCATTTTCATACAGTCCAAACCTAATTTCAATACTTGCATCTAATTTAACCTATAGGTGACCACGAACAGGGTATTAGGCGTCGTCAGCGATGTTATAAAGACACAAATATTATAAGCACTGACGATAATGACAGCGGTGTCGCTGATACACTGCCGACTAAATTATCTAAGGCTGCGAGAAAAGCATTTCTTCACGAACCTATCACCGAGGATGCCGAAGATTCTCAAGAAACTGGTAATAATAATGTCTTGTTTCAATTGAATTATTTAGATTGTCTGTATAATTCGTAAAATTTTTGTTCGAAGTACTTACCTCAACACCTAAATCACGCAAACAGTATCAGTCAACAAGTAGCCAGCGTTCGTCAGAATCTGGTCTGCTGTCAAATAGCTCATTGATTAACACTTATGTGACTGGTAATGCCAATTCAAATCTACCATAATAAGCTATTGCACTTTTGCGGTACTCACACTCATGGAAAATCATCAAATTTAATTCTTATTCTTCGAATATTTGCAGACAACATAACATCCAGTACTCCAAATGCTAGACGGACATTGCATATAAATGGTAGGACACCGCAAAGAATTCTTAATTTTCTTTTTAATATAATTGTTCTCAACTCATAACAATTTACAAATTTTTGTTTGAATTTACAGAAAATAATCCGCCCTTGCCCGGTTCCCAAGAAAATCCTACCAACTTACCGCAGAAAGCTCCAGATGTTAATGTATCTGGTAATATAGTAAATTTATAATTCAATCAAATCCATGTCAAAGAGAAAAATCTTCCGTGTGCCTACAGTTTCATCGCAGAAGATTGCATTTTTTTTTGAATACCATCATAATCTCAAACTTGTGTGAAGGTTTTAGTTAATCTAAACATTTGTCACTTTTGTACAAATAATTGTTTGATTTTACAGAAAATATTCCACCCTCAGCCGATTCCCAAGAAAATCTTGCCAACTTGACCCAGACAGATCCAGAAGTCTATGTACCTGGTAATGCAGTGAATCTATGATTTAATCAAATGCATGACAAGTCTCTTAAGGAAAAATTCTATTGAAACTTTGACAAGAATCGTTTTGTGAATTGGCAAAAAACTTTCCAATCATAAAAAAAGCTTCCTTCAAGTTATAGATAATGGTGGTGTGTGAATTGGAAGATAAACTCAAATCCTCTGCGACAGAAGTGTAGGCGCAGGTGAGGATCCTTCTGCAAGCATGGTAAAAGTTCGGCTGGGAATAAAGGACCTCTCCCTACACTTTCATCGCAGAGCATTGAATTGTTTTCAATATCACTATTATTTAAAACTTGAGGAAAGCTTTTTTTGAATTCAGGCATTTATACATACGAGAACTAAGAATTAGGGTATAATTTATTTTTGGTTTCAGATAACTGGATGAAGTACCTTGATAAAAAAAATGGAAGAATTAGAAATTAAAATCACTGCTGCCATCAGGTCTTCTAAAAGAAGTGTTCTATACGATCTCGAAAAAAAAATCGATGAGCTCAAAAACACTGTGATTGTGTCAACTAGAGGAAATGCACGAGGAGAAAACGCCTCAAGTGCACGAGATAAATTGGGGATTGCTCTACCGATAAAAGATCCAGACGATTATCTAGCATTTGAAGTTGACATCTCTAATGACGATCGCAAGAAAGAATCACTTGTATGTTCGGGTTTTGTAAAGTTAATTTTGTGTAGAAGATTGGTAGACATTAATGTGTGTATAACAGAAACGCCGGCATGCCCTATTTTCATGGTCACTCCTTGTTTCAAACCTTTCAGAATATTTTCAACAATTTCTTTCTCTTGATGCACTCATTTGAAAATCATATTAGTCGAATTGTCTTACTGAACACATACACTATCGTAATTCTTGCAGAAGTCATTATTTGCCGTCCTAATTGCTGGGTCAAACTCTTGGAAAGAGGACGTTGGAAAGATGTTGAATTCTATCATCACAAAAACAGTTCAAATCCATTACAGTGGATGCGGGAGAAAAGTGAAAGGGAAAGGTAAACGCAACTTCAGCGAGATTGTTGTGTTTATGTGTATGAAAGGTATGTTATCTTTCATGAAAGAAATTATAATTTTGAATGGTTTACCTTTTTTTATGTGCATTTTAGTAGTGTACAGAAAGATTATTCAACGAGAATAAATATAATATAATTATTCGAAGTCACTCGAACTTGTTTGTTTAAATTTTTGTTTTAATTTTCATGCAAGGTCTGATTTCTTAAATGCAGTTTCAATTTTAATTCCAAATCATTATTATAGACAAAATTATCATACCATATCATAAGAACCTCTGAGTCTACAAGTGAACTTTTCCTTCCAGATGTTCTTGAAGAACACTATAAAAATACTAACCAACCAATGCAACTGGTATCGAGAGTGAGTCGCTGGCTTGCCGGTGCGGGGGATCGAGAGGGTGGACGAGTAGAGCGTTCTACAAATGTGTGAAGCTACCTTTGACCAGAATGTTCAACTCGACTAGTGTTAAGCCCCGACCATCTCGGAATCATTTTAGGTTTTTTTTTTTTTTTTGTTTTTAACATTCTAATCAGTAAAGAATGCGTCCAGATTTTTTCAAAGATTTTCTTATTCAGCCGTTTATTTTGTATAAATTTTTGAAATTGATTAAGAAAGCCCATTCTCAAAAATCTGAAAATATTTTCAAAAATCCAGTAGATGACATTGAACAGCCCTTCCCCCCCCCCTGCCCTTCCATTTTTAAAATTTCGAATGAAATTTTTTAAATTTTTTCACTTAATTCGGAATTTTTAAATTTTGAAAGCTGTAGTTATCCCTGTCACAGAGATGAATTTGGGTAATGTCGTATGGGAAAAATCAATGAATTCATACGACTTTTACCGTACGACATTACCCAAATTCATCTCTGTAACGAGGTCAATTACACTTTTCAAAATTCAAAAATTCTGAATTAAATGAAAAAATGGATTTTTTAGATTTTTTCATATCCGTGAAAATAGGTTTTCTCAATCAACTTCAAAAATATGTAAAAAATAAACGGTTAAATAGCAAAATTTAAATAAACATCTGGACGCATTTTTCACTGAATAGGATATTGAAAATAACCTGAGATCATTTCGAGATGGTCCGAATTTAACATTGGTCGAGTTCGCGTGAAATGCCCTACATATGTTCAACAAACTATTTTTCATTTTTTCTATTATTATTTTATGTATCGACTATTTTTCTATACTTGCTTTTTTTCAACATATAACGAATATTTAATCATTTTATGGAGGATAAATATCTCGTAGGCTTGAGAATGATCTCTTAATTGATCAGTGTTTACACATTAGCTTGTTCGAAAAGGATTTGATAGAAAATATTAAATTTCTATAGGTTTTAATCCGTACAACATTACTCTTAGTTTTCAAAATAAGTAAACAATAGGAATCGCCTAGATAGAAATACTTATTTCGTTGCTTTTAATATATATGTATATTGATTCATATATGTATACATTGAGGTGAGCCAAAAAAACTAACATATCGCAGTTATGGCTTCAAATAAGCCTATATACCGAGAATAAAATTCGCCCGTTCGGAAAAATTTGTGGCTTAATTTTAAAAGGTGTCGCTGGCCATTTGAAATTTCCAATTTAAATAACACGTAAAACAAATTTTTTTCACTAAAAATATTATAACTTTTCAACCGATTGAGATAAAAGAAATTGCCTTTGCATATTCTTGTAGGGCATTAAATTTCCTAAAAGAAAGTTGCCGGAGTCGAATTTCTGAACTCAATAATTCATGTAGGTACTTACGGGCCATGAAAGTCTAAAATAAACAGAATTTTACGGATTGAGGGCTCTTTTTAAATCAAAAATATCAATGAAAATTAGATGAAGTGAGCGAAAATGTAATTTACATACTAAGTTCATAAATTAAATAGTTTTAACTTTTTTTTTGTTAATTTATTGCATTTTTAGTCATTCATTTTTTTTTTTTAACCAATAATAAAAATTTCTTTATTACAATTTATTTTAGACTTTCATGGCCCGTAAGTATACGAATTATTGAGTTTAGAAATTCGAAAATTTTTTTACGTGTTATTGAAATGTGAAATTTCAAATGGCCAGCGACACCTTTTACAATTGAGCTAAAAATTTTTCCTAACGGGAGAATTTTTTTCTCAGTATATAGGCTTATTTGAAGCTATAACTGCAATAAGTTAGTTTTTTTTGGCTCACCCTAGTATGTACATATGTATATATATATATATATATATATATATATATATATATATATATATATATATATATATATATATATATATATATATATATATATATATATATATATATATATATATATATATATATATATATATATATATATATATATATATATATATATGTATATATGTATATATGTATATATGTATATATGTATATATGTATATATGTATATATGTATGTATGTATGTATGTATGTGTGTGTGTGTGTGTGTGTGTGTGTGTGTGTGTGTGTACCATTTTTTATAATAATGAAAATAATAAAAGTTATATCAATCGCAAAATTTGAAGTTTTATTCCTCATGGGTAGAAATTTTGAAGTCACGTTTTCTATCACTACCAATATTGGCGAGGAGACAACATTGCGCTCGGGCCAGTACTGATATTCAGCATTGGCTCAGGATACGATGCCAACACGCGACCAATAGCAATAGCCAGTCCTGGTACTGTACTAGACTGCAGCACTGGCTAATTATTGGAAATCAAAATTGGGGCAACGTTGAGCACCAGTGTTGGCACTGGAATGAAGTGCAGCACTGTCTTGGTGTTGTCTGCCAATATAGGGCCAATGTTAAGAATAAGTCATGGCCCTGTACTGAAACACGTGACCATCCCAACCTAATGCCAGTTTTCTACCAGCACTGGCGAGTAGTGTCGTCACGACGCTTAGAGATCAGTAACCAGCACTGACCCAGTCTTGGGCGAATTGTAAAACCCTACATGGGTGAGATTCCCAATGAAAAACTCAATTTTCGGAATGTGAAAAAAAATAAAAAAGAAAAAAAAAAAATTCCGACGAGACCCGAACCAGCGGATCCCACGATTACTAAACTCGAACGCTACCGACTGGGCTACGCACCCCATTCGAATATCTGTTGTATCTAGTGAATATGAAGCTCAAGTGCAATACTTCAAAATCGATTATCTCGAAAATTTATGAATGTTGCTCCGAACCGCATTGGGAAATTCGTATTCAAGGTCCCAACTACACGTACCATAAGTATCAAAAATTACAAAAATCCGATTACCCCGGAGTCTCCTTGTGAGTTTCTTTACCGTGAAGCTGGTTCTAAGCAGAGTGGGGGGACATGTATACATATAATGTATATTACACTTTATTTTTGAAATAAGGGCCTAATTATTTGAGGCCAAAATCGGGGCAATGGATGCACCGACAGCTGAAAAAAATTATAGAAAATATGGAGAAAATACGAAATGAAAAATTGTCGATAATAACCTTGATGCGCGCTGAAGAATATTTATTCGGTCGTTCGTGTTAGGTTTCTGAGATTTCAGAGTTATTGGAGTTGATGCAACAGCTAATAGTCTAGGAGCTAGCAACGTTTTCGAGAGAGAATTTCAGGTCGGCTGATTTTTTGATATGCCGTTCCTTTGGCTCTCTCGATGAGCGCCCGGACCATCTGGCTGCCGGTAGCGGTTGCGTTTACCTGTGCGCATCCTACCTGTACAGGTGATAATTTCAACTTTTAAAATTATTTTAGGAAGCCAAATTTTTTTTTTAATAAGTTTTGATAGGTTCAACAAACATACATATCATATTGCCAGACATTTTTATCATTGTTAATAACGCGCCATACGCTACTTTTTATATAAAAATAAAATAAAAATTCAAAGTATTTCAGTATGCCTGTAATTTTGATATGATGCTCTATTACTATCAAAAATCTTAAAATTAATTTGCCAGACAATAATTCAATTGTTAAATAATAAGCCAGACTGATAAAACTCTGAAAATGAAGTCGGTATGTTAGAAGAGTGCTGTCAGCTGAGAGTCAGTGAGTAAGAGAGATAGACAGTAACGGTGGCGAAAACGGTAAGTTTTCAAGATGGCGTCAGTGTGAAATCACATGTTAGTGTTTGTGTTTTTTTTTAATGTTTACTTTTGAATTTTGTGACAATGTTGAGTGATAAAATAAAAACTTGTGTATTTTGTAAAAGAAAGAATGATAAAATAATAATTTTTGTTGACGATAAACTAAAAAAATGTCAGGCAGTTTTGAGTGTATGTGTGAAATTTAAATTAAAGTACATCAATACCGAGCTGCCTGCACAAGTAAATACTACAGATGAAAGCGACGACAATGATGACGATTATGAGGATGCATCCTTTTTTCTGCGACACAATTATTAATTAAGAAAAACTGCAATTATTTGTAATTTGCGTGTGAAAATCAGAAAAATGTAATAAAAAATAAAATGCTTCAACTTTTAATAATACAATTTATTTATTCTCTCTTCTGTAATGTACTGGAATTCTAATTTTATTCTGTTTTTGTTAATGCTAAAATGTTACTGTCGTAAACTCGTACTAATTTAATAGTTTCTCGTCTCTTTCTTAGCAATCTATTGCGCAACTGTCTCTCTCTGACTACTAGTATGATACAGCAATACTTTTCAGAGTTTTATCAGTCTGGCTTATTATTTAACAAATGAATTATTGTCTGGCAAATTAATTTTAAGATTCTTGATAGTCATAGAACATCATATCAAAATTACAGGCATACTGAAATACTTTGAATTTTTATTCTTTTTTTAAATAAAAAGTAGCGTATGGCGCGTTATTAACAATGATAAAAATGTCTGGCAATATGATATGTATGTTTGTTGAACCTATCAAAACTTATTAAAAAAAAAATTTGGCTTCCTAAAATAATTTTAAAAGTTGAAATTATCACCTGTACAGGTAGGATGCGCACAGGTAAACGCATCCGCTACCGGCAGCCAGATAGTCCGGGCGCTCATCGAGAGAGCCAAAGGAACGGCATATCAAAAAATCAGCTGACCTGAAATTCTTGTTTTCCCGACGTTGCTAGCTCCCGTACTATAAGAAATAATAATTTTCTGAAATCGGATGAGTCACATTTGGACGGTAGGTTGAGTTGGCACGGAATACCCCATATGTTACACGATATTGGTAATATACCAGGGATTGAAATTCTATTTTCGTAATAAGGGTCGAAAGAACTTTCATTTAAGGCCAAAGTCAAGACATTCGATGCACTGATAACTGAAACATAATAATTTTCAAAATCGGATGGGTCAGTTTGACTATTGAATTTTCGTCTTTTGCATCGCTTCTTTCTCTTCTTCTTCTTCGACTTTTTTCTTTAGGTTTACTCCGTCGTCAGAGGTAGCCAGTCTTCACCGTCGCCGACCAAGATTTTCGCCAACCTACTCACGCGCAACCAACAACTTAGACAGTTCCATGGTCGAGATGACAATTAGATAGACAAAGATATAATGGAGTTGTCGCTCTCGACTATAATTACCTGTATGTATTCTATGGTGTAAGGACAAAACAGCCCTACGGCGCATGGGCGTGCACATAACTGAGACAGTTGAATAAAAGCGGAGATAGATGAGAAAAATATTACGAGTAACTCAAAACCTTGTCAAATAATTTTTTATTACGTACATACAATGGAAAATATGAGGAAATCCGAAATAAAAAATTGTCAATATTAGCTGCGATATCCTCTGAAAAATATCCAAGTGGTACTTGACGAGCTGATGTGTAAATTATTATAGAAACATTGACGCTCAATTCGTATATGTGTGTACTTTAAAAAAATTTAAACATGAACTCGTCAAGTGAATCAAATCCACGTCAAACCGGACGAAATCGACCAAAAATTATCATCGACCCTTTCGATTACTGCAAAACATATCTTAGGTTCTATTTGTCTTATCAATTTGTCCTCGGGCTCATTCGAAAGAGCTGAAATTGGGCTCCTATTTCATGCTGCCACAAATTCTATAATAGCACCAATTGAAGATTGTTATAAACAATTAATTTTCGAACACGTAAAAGATTCCGTTGTAAAATTCCAAAAAAAAAAAAATACAAGCGTATTCCTTGATCAATTTCCTATTAGATAAGTGAGTTTCGAATTGTAGAATTAATGGGAAGTATTTTTTAAATATTAATAATGGAGCGGAGGCGCGCGCGCGCGCCGACAATCCAACTGTCGCGCGCGGAGTAGGCAATAACGTGTAGCGGAGTAGGCAGTAACGTGTTGGAAGAAGCGGGCTTAGTAATGATACATCAATCGTATATCAAGCACACGTAAAATGGAACGAATGTTTATTGAAAACCAACATATTTCATTACCTAACAGATTCCGTTGATCGAAATTGTTTATTATACTATTTGTATTATATGACTACATGATATATTGAATTCTTCATACTATATCAAACTTACATCTAAAATACTATCCATTCGAAATTTATATAAATGCAGTTGTATAGTATCATTATGATCATGCTTCGTCTCGATGTTATATGTATAATAGGTCATACCTGGATTAAAAAAAAAAATGGTCGGTTTTATAATACTTATATATATTATATACATATAAGATATATTATAATATATTATAAGTATTATAAAACCGACCATTTTTTTTTTTTTAATGCAGTTATGACCTATTATATAACATCGAGACGAAGCATCATCATAATGATACTATATAATATAAATATAATAATATAGTTACATCATTTACACAAATTTATAATAAATAGTATTTTAGATGTAAGTTTGATATAGTATTAAGAATTCATATCGTCTAGTTATATAATACAAAAAGTATAATAAACAACTTGAATCAACGGAATCTGTTAGATAATGAAATATATTGGTTTTCAATGAACATTCGTCCCATTTTAACTGCACCTAAGCCCGTTTCATTCAAACTACACGTTATTGCGTACTCCATGCCGCGCGCCGGACAGCTGGATTGTCGGCGCGCGCGCGCGCCTCCGCCCGATTATTAAT
Organism: Macrophya annulata; assembly: GCA_963924015.1. Classification (NCBI taxonomy): domain Eukaryota; kingdom Metazoa; phylum Arthropoda; class Insecta; order Hymenoptera; family Tenthredinidae; genus Macrophya; species Macrophya annulata. The sequence continues at coordinate 11,408,563 of OZ001260.1, forward strand.
ATTTGAAAAATACTCTCCGTTAGTTCTCCAATTTGAAACTCAGCTATCTTATAGGAAATTGATCAAAGACTACGCTTGTATTTTTTTTGGCAATTTTAAAATCGTGTTCGAAAATTAATTGTTTATAACAATCTTCAATTGTTGCTATTATAGAATGTGTGGCAGCATGAAGTGAAAGCCCAATTCCAGCTCTTTTGAATGAGCCCAAGGACAAATTGATAAGACAAGCAGAACCTAAGATATGAAGATTTGAAGGAGAGCGTGTATGGCGGTTTTTGGCATTTTGGGCAATTTTCAATCTGGAATAACTTTTAAAATAATTAAGATAAAAAAAATACAAAAATTGTTTGATGAATTTATTTCACCCATAGAATCCGTTAAAAGAAATTCACAATAATCGAAAAGATCGATGAAAAAAAGGTCACTGGTTTGACGTGTTTTTACTCAAGTACGTACTTCAAATGTTTTCTGATTTCTTCAATTTTTCTTATTTTTTTGTTCTGCGTTGAATCTAAATTTGAATTTTTTTTTTTATGAATACGTACGCAGGTTTCTCACAACAAACGGTTGGCCACATATGCATGGGACACGTGCATAAATCAAATGTTGAGGCTGAGTAACACACTCGAGATAAAATAAATGTGATGAGATACTTGGAATTCTGATTTGAAATGATATCGACACTTATTCGAATCAGAAGAATACTATTGTATGCAACGGCCACGTTGGACCTTCCATAATTTTGAACCTTGTTCAGTATTTTGAGGACTACCTCCAGTAAAATTTGAATAAAAAAAAAGGTATGATTATCGCGTTGAAAAATGGCAAACAAAAGTACTGTGAAAAATTCATCGCTACAAAAAATTTTTTTGAACAGTTTGCAACTTGGTTGCTTGAAAGCTGGGAGTCTTATGATTTTGAGTTACTACTGACAAATATTTCTCTTATTATGAAACCGAAAAATATACGTCCTTGCGTGTTTTTTTGAATATAGCAAACAGTAAAAATCATAGCATTCCCACGATTATAATGGTGACAATAGGTGGAAGGCGAAAATTTGATTTATATGATTTCATAAGTTTCCCAATTCAAAGTCTTCCACCCTGAAAATATTATTTTGATGGAAACTGATCTTTTTTTCAGAGGTCGAAAATATTCTCCTAGAGACAACTTTTCTGCAGGTTTTTTTTTGTTGCGGCAGCAATGATTTAGATATACGCATTTATTTTTTTTCCTTGCGATGCAAGAATTTATCTAGAAATTATTGCATTATATGATTATAATCAAGAATGTACATCAATCCATATAAATATCTTTAATGCGTCAAATTTGTAATTTTATGTATAATTAAGACCATCTGTAACTACTCAGCGAACTCATTTGTACAGACCGAGAAGGTCAAACCAAATTATGAATAAACCTATTTATTCGCCGGTCAGATAATTTTTTATCATTCTATTAAAAATAATCATCAACGTTGTCATCTCTAATACGTTTTCAATCGTGACATCGGATGAAAGAAGTGCACTTTCTTGACCAGCGCAACAGAAACAACGAAACGATGAATTTAATTACCACTCTTGCACATTAGTTAAACAAAAAAGAGAAGGTATGTGACCGAGAAACAATAGAGTAACGTAACAACGGTTATCTTTTGTCTGTTTCTCGTCGCTAAGGATCAGTTGATTGTAAATGAGTAACAACGGTTATCTTCTGTTTGTTTCTCGTCGCTAAGGACCAGTTGATTGTAAATCAGTAGCGTGTCGCGTCTTACGACTTACAATTAACAATGAAGATTCGAGAAGATGGAAGTTGAGCGGATTCATGACGGCTATGTTTATACCGTTGATAAAAGAAAAAACAACGCCCTGTGAGTATTACATCACGTAGTTATATTTAGCATTATAATTACAACGAATCGAAATTATCAGTTGCATCGCTTCCTCAATTTGCCTCATTGAAGTCTACACGAATGGAGAAGTTTTCTCGATGGTTGTTTCGAATTCTACATTCGTAATTATCCAATTCAGGATGTCCCATGTTGAACGATTTGTTCACAGGGCATTCACTCAGAAATATAAGTGAATTATTGTTATTTCATTTTAATTTCGAAAATTTTAATTATTCATTCTCCTGTAATAACGTGAAACAAAATTTTTTTGGATGTACGCGGACACACATATCTGTGGTAATATTTAATTGCGAATTCTTCCTCTCACGATCGAATATGTCTGAAAGCTATAGTCGATAAAAACAACCACATAAAATGTTTATATTTCGTTGTAAGTATCACTTTATCATGGTCGTATTTTCGTCAAACACGAAAAATATTGTTCCGAGAGTCTTTTTTTCTTTTATAATAAAAATACGAAATAAAAATCTTAAATCTAGAAATAAATAAATTATAAATTAAAAAAAATTATAAATATGAATGCAAATTGATGAATAAAATAAATAGAAATGTAAGACTCAAAAGGATAAAAATACGAAATAAAAATCTTAAATCTAGAAATAAACAAATTAGGAATCAAAAAACTAAGCAAACACAAGAAACTAACTACAGCTAAAGAAAATAGAGATTATAAATATGAATGGAAATTAATGAATAAAATAAATAGAAATGTAAGACTCAAAAGGATAAAAATACGAAATAAAAATCTTAAATCTAGAAATAAATAAATTATAAATTAAAAAAAATTATAAATATGAATGCAAATTGATGAATAAAATAAATAGAAATGTAAGACTCAAAAGGATAAAAATACGAAATAAAAGTCTTAAATCTAGAAATAAACAAATTAAGAATCAAAAAACTGAGCAAATAAATGAAAATCATCTGAGAATAAGACTAAATGAATAATAATTGAATCTATAAGTAGAAATTATAATAATTAAAAAATAGAAGCAAACAAAACAATGAAAACGAAAATAATGAACTACGTTTCATCGTAACATAAACCGCATATAGTGTAGCCTAAACGCAGAATATGTTTCATTAAATTCATTTGAACCACCGTGAGCCACGACCTTTGCAGTATTTGTTACTCAAAATATTAAAATACTATAGATATGAAACATTTCTGTTCTTCTATTTCACATAGGTATTGCCTATTGCATGGGCTTTGATGAGTCGTAAAGCCAAGTCAGCATATGACAGCGTGATTATGCACGTTAGGACGGTGTTGGCACCCAATCTCAGACCTACGTCATTTATGACTGACTTTGAGCGAGGACTACGAACCTCGCTGACTGAGATATTTGATCAGGCGACGCCACATGGGTGTTTTTTCCATCACTGCCAGGTCATTAGCTGATAACTCATATTGAGACAACTTATCTATACTTACTTACTTATTTTCTAATTCTAATTTGACATATCCTATTGTAACCTAATCTAACTAATCTATACTTATACCTACTATCCTAAACTATCTTAACCAAACTTAGCCTAACCTACCCTATCCTGCCATTCCCGTTTCATATAGGCTTTATATCGAAGAGCCAGAAGCCTTCATATCGTCGAAGCTATTGCTGACGACGATGAGGGCCAAAAGCTGTTGCGCAAAGTAATGGCCTTAGCTTTCCTGCCAGCCCGAGACATCGACGAAGCATTCCATCAGCTTGTCGATACTGCAAGTGATGAAATGAAGCTCATTTTTGCTGACTTCTTCAATTATTATGACCGGCAATGGTTGAATAGGGTGACGCCTGAATTGTTCTCGGTCAACGGGCTCATACGTAGGACCAACAACAACATAGAATCATATCATCGCGTTTTGATCGACAAGATAACTCCACACCCTAATATTTGGGATTTTACAAGTAGGTATACTATACATATATGACGGATTCCGTGAATTGAACTATATAAATAGGAATTATAAATGCAAAAATACAATAGAAATGAAAAATCTAAAAACTAAGCATATGGGATAAAATAGAAGGTGTCGCAGAGTAATATATGAAATAAAATGAAAACTATAAGGTATCTAAAAATCAAGAGTAAAAAATATAAGCAAATATAATAATAAAAATTAACAAACGGAATCCATCATATTTAAAGAAATAGTTACAACTAATTTAGTAAACATACGTTGACGCCCAATCGAATGTCTTTTCGCCGAACATAACATTTTTCTTTATCGAGCAGAAAAACTCGTGGAAATCCAATCTGCAGCGCACTCGGATTTCTTGGCACTGCAACAAGGTCGATCTGCGTCGCGTTCGCCAAAGATTGGCTACGTAATAAATCATCGCCAAATATTGCGAGCGTGGCAACTTTTAACGGAGCACCGGTTAACGGTAACGGAGTTCGTGGAGCAGGCGTCATATTTCGTCGCTAACTTAGCGCAGAATTTCGGCAATGCTGCCGCTAATGACAATTTCGATCACGCGCCTGATCTTATTGAGGCAGCTGTCCATCCCGAAGCTCCAGGCGCTGCCCTTCCCGAAGCTGTAGGCGCTGTCCTTCCCGAGCCTCCAGGCATCCTTTCCGAAGCTCCAGGAGCTGCCCTTCCCGAAGCTCCAGGCGTCCTTCCCGAAGCTCCGGGCATCATTTCACAAGATCCTCTTCCTGAGGATCCTATCGATGCCTTTCCCGTTGCTCCTCCTGCACTACCTCCCATGATACCTGTTAAAATGATTATGAATTATGGATTCGTACTATCTTTCCATTTTCCAATTAGAACTATCCCCGTTAAAATACATTTTCATTTTGATGAAACTCAAAGACAAAAACAAAAAAAATGGATGAATGGAGTTAAATTTGTACTCGGTGTTGTGATTCTTTCTCAATATGTTCGCTTTGATACCGATTTATTTTCGTTCACATATTCAGATATTGACGTGGACGAAGAAGAGTTTCCACCATTTGAAAATTTCGACGGTATGAATCATTTTTATATATATATATATATATATATATATATATATATATATATATATATATATATATATATATATATATATATATATATATATATGTATATATATATATATATATATATATATATATATATATATATATATATATATATATATATATATATATATATATATATATATATATATATATATATATATATATACATATATATATATATATATATATATATATATATATATATATATATATATATATATATATATATATATATATATATATACATATATATATATATATATATACATATATATATATATATATACATATATATATTAAACATAATTTCTGATGATTCGATAATTCCAGATGGGGCCTTCTTTGATGGTGACGCTCCGATTGTCATTTCAGATGACGAAGCAGGTATACCTATTAACTCTTCCTATTTACGGTCAATTCCACCAACTTTATCAGTAATAATACACGAGAATTGATAAGAACAAACTATCGTGCAGTAGATTTTGAGTGATCACTTTTCATCTTCAATGTAGATTTCTGAAGTTGATAACGTTATATAATATACCTGTAATGTGTATTTATAATATACCTATAATGTGGGATCTGGAAAAATTCAGAGTAATCTAATAAAATATAACAAAATTAGGAAATTGAGATATGTACAGAGAAAGGTATATTTGAAAAATTCCAGGGTGACAAATACATTATAAAAAGACCAACTGCATGTATTAAAAGAGCAATCATTATATGTGGCCATCCGGATGGAAAGGGCCTACTTTATTGATATGAAATTAGCACTATGGGCGTCTTGCTGGTGAATTTTCCCATCTTTTGCAACCAGATGAAACCCTCTGAGTTGAAAAACTCTATATGTCTCATTCGACACGGGAAGAGTTTCAATTTCATTCAGGACAATATGAAAAAAAATAAAAATATATAATCTTGAGTAACACTGGAAAATTGCGAATATCTCGGAAACTAAGATCGATGAACCCTACACACGCACGCATATATATATATATATATATATATATATATATATATATATATATATATATATATATATATATATATATATATATATATATATATATATATATATATATATATATATATATATATATATATATATATATATATATATATATATATATATATATATATATATATATATATATATATATATATATATATATAGATATAATAATCGCTTCTCTAATTCCTGCAATTGATCTTATTATAATGTATTCATCACCCTGTAAATTTTCAAATATATGTACCGAGGGGTGAATCACGGGGGAGATATGATGTACAAAGTGCAGGAAATATTTTGGAAATGTTCAGAAATATTGGGAGATAAAACCTAGGAAATGTTGTAAAATGTTCAAAAATCATGAAAAATTCTGTAAAATGGTTGAAAAATCTAGGAAATGTTGAGAAAATGTGGGGGGGATGTTGGGAGATGTTTAGAAATTACAGATATGGTGTACGTGTTTTCGCTTCGTGATTCACTCCTCGATATGTACAACAGGGAACTTTTTCATCCCTTTATATGTGATACATTCCAATTTTTGAAATACTCTATACCTTTTGCTGTGATGAAATCTCAATTCCCTATAGCATGGCTGAGAAATTTTTATATATGTTATTAGATTTTTCTGAAATTTTTCAGATTTCAGAAAATTGCAATTTTTGTTCCAACTTTGAAAAATCATATCTCAAATACGAAGGTTTCAAAAAATCCGCCCAAAAAATTGAGTATGTATTTCTGGACAAGTGCTTTTGTCTCAGAATCCGTGGAAGAAAACGTGGGTGAAGTTTCAGATCATTATCTCAATGGAAACCCGTGCCAGTGAGCACGTTTTTAGTTATTTTGTTTGCAACTATCCTCAAATTTTTCTTCTGCGATTGTTACGGAATTTTTTTTCCACTATTCTTCAAAACACTCGGAATATACAAAATTCCTCTGGATCTATTCTATATAGATGCAACCAATGCTCAAATCGCGAATTTATATATTCAATTAAAGTTTGATTATGAGTAATTTCTTGTGTTTTTTAATTGTTAGAATTTTTGTCTGCCGATTTTTTATGAAAATCTCGACCTCTACGTATCGATGTGTCATTTCAAAAAAAAAAAAAAAAAAAAATTTTTGATGCCTCACACAAGCTTTTACGATTTACAAAAAATAATTATTTGAAATTAATTAAAATTCAATTGGATACATTAATTCGTGATTCTAGCACTGGTTGCATCACAGAGTGGATCTAGAAGAATGTTGAATATTCAGAGTATTTTGAAGAATAGTAAATAAGAAATACTGAAGAAATTGTAAGGCACTACTTTGGGGAAAATTGTTTAAAAAATATATAAAAACGTGCTCGCCGGCACGGGTTCTCATTGAGATAGACAACAAAGACTTTACACACATTTTTTTCTACATATTTGAAACTGATTCAGCGGTGGAAACGGCGAGGAATCAAAAATACCGCAGATAAGGAGCACTAGACTAGACACATATTATATTAAAAAACTATCATCAACTTCAGAAATCTACATCAAAGGTGATTAGGTATCACACTTCAAGTTTGCTGGCAAACAACAGATTAAATCCATAAGGGAGGAAATTATCTATAATAAAATTTGCTCTTATCCCAAAGTAGGTAGTATTGGTCTTTTACCGACATAACAAAGCATAAAATACGTCACACATCAAAGACAAATAGACCGCGACGTTCGTAAGCTGTTGCAGTGTATTAAAAAGTATTCGTATCGACAAGTTTTGCTACTGTGAATATGTGTTACTCGAATGGTTGTTTCAATACAATACTTATACATAATATCAGCCAATATCGCTAGTGGCCACTATATCGTGTGCTACAAGCATATTTTTACTTTACCTTACTTTGTTGTCAATCAGATATGCAGGAAGATCCGATTCCGCGGGATATCCCAATGCCCGATTTACAGGAGGATGACGTGGTGCACGATACGGATTGCGCAGTGTGCAGGGATGCTCAGAGCTGTTATCTGAGCATCCCCTGCTACCACATGGTGCTCTGCGGTAGGTGTGCCAATCATATCCTCCGGACGGCGAGAGAATATGCGGGCGGCGAGAATCCGTTGTTTGGGCAATTACGATGCCCATTGTGCAACGTTAACGTCACCACTTTTAGGCGCGTGCACATGCCGGTCGCGTAAATAAAATATGTCGCACATCCACGTCTTTTTACACAATTATATTTCTCTTCTAAACATTCTTTAGTTATAGTATCTATAGTCATTTAAGCTTCTGTTGTAAATAAAATTTCATATATTTCAATGTATATACAGATATTTTTAAATTTTTTGCTTTTTTACCTTAGATTTTTTTTTATTCTACTTTTTTTTGGTTCGGAAATGTGCACGTTTATAATAATATTAGATTTAGTTTTCTTTTGAAATAAAGCTTTTAATGTGAGCATTTTTACGTATATTTTTATTCCGATGAACCGACACAAACTTGGCACTCGTGTCACTCTGATTTCAGGATCACTCACTTTTCAGGGAACAAGACACGAAACACTACTTTCGAAGCGCAACACGTGCTCTGCAGTGCTCACTGTGGCTGGTAAAAACGATGTGTGCAAGTCGTCGTGCGACGCGCGGAAATTGGCGTCGCACGGGCGTCGTTTACGGTGGTCCAATGGAACTCGGAAAGTCGACGCTACGTTCTGACGTCACCCAGCAGAAGCCTACGGGTGACGTCAGAGCGTCGCGACGAACGTCGATGTTCCGAGTCCCATTGTAGACTCACCATTGCATGCGAGCGTTGGCGTTACGCGCGGACAAATATATGTTATTCGTGCTAGTGGAGGTCTAAGCTAATATGATTGAGTTATTCCGGGGAGATAAGCCTCAGGAAAAGAAGAAGAAGAAGATTGAGTTATTTCACAGACTGTAAGATACAGATGCGGGAACGCAGCTACTGCTCTTGGCAACGTTCAATCTCTTTGGGGATCAAAAAGTTGAAATTTATTTTTATGTGGATTCGTTGGAAATAATTACTCGGAATCATAACAATCACATCTATGGAAAGTAGATAGTATATGAGAGTTCGGGATCAAGCTCCGCGTCAGCATCCTTCCTTACCGGCCGGGTTGCTTACCGGTCGATGTTAACTGATCGGTCTGCTCGGAGAATTTTTGTCAGCGGTGAGTATTTTAATGGTAAGCCGGTTTTGAGTTTTTTTTTTTTCGGTGGGATGGTCTGTTTTACCGATAAATCTGCATTGTGTGGCTAGTTCTGAGTTTCGGGTGGTCTGTCTTACCGATAAATCTGCATTGTGTGGTTAGATCTGATTTTCGGGTGGTCTGTCTTACCGATAAATCTGCATTGTGTGTGGCTAGTTCTGATTTTCGGGTGGTCTGTCTTACCGATAAATCTGCACGGGGTTGGTTTCGAGTTTCAATGGTCTTTTTTACCAAAATCCACGTGCATGGTAAAAAATCGGTGAGCTTTCCAGCAATCCGCTAGGGGATGATTTCTCCATCGGTCGATAACATTTTGCATGGTAACCAGTATACAGTGAACTTTCATACCAAAACGGTGTGGTAACTGATTTGGTACTTATTTCACTATGGAATTAATTTTAGATATACAAGGTTTTGGACGATTCAACGAGAAGTTCATGGTCAAAGAGTTGGCTGTATTAGGTATTCAAACGTATGACGAAAATGAGCCAAGCATAATGCGCATCCTCTTCAAACCCCCATGCTCCTGGGTGACCCTACCACATGAGTGTAAGAATCTCAATATATGGTTAACACGACACTATCATGGAATACCTTGGAGCGTTGGAGAAACACCCTACAAAGATGTAGAGAAAGTTGTAAAAAAAATTGCTGGGAATGCATGTTACATCTATGTCAAAGGATTAGAAAAGAAGCGGTGGATTGAAAAAATCATTAACGATGAATCGAAGTCTGTAATCAATCTAGAAGAACTAGGATGTCCAAGCTTTCGAATGCTGCAACACGAGTCGCGGGTGGTTCGTTGGCATGGTGACCATCATGGAAATCTACCGGGGTACAGGTGTGCCTTCGAAAACGTGCAGCGATTAAAAAACTGGTATTTGAAAGACTGCATTGCATCCCTTGACAAATCATTGCACATTTTCCACCAAACCGGAAGTTTGAAGCAAATGAGGGCCGAGGACATTGCATTCCTAACTAAAGATTTCATTCTACTCTATGGATCAACGATCATTGATGAAGTGTGGGATAAACTATCAGAACCCATGAAAAAGGATGAAGATATTGCCAGCCATCGCAGATGTCAACAACACACTACCAATGCCGATTTTCCCACACCAATGATTAAAGACTGTCCGCAGTGCAATTAATTATATGAATATGTAAATAAATTCATTGTGTGAAAAGGAAAATTGTACTCAAACTTATATTCAAGTTTTACAAATTATATTTTATTATCAATACACATTCAATTATTTTATATACATCAATCTCTCACTGTGGGAATGCGCGAAACTCCCCCGCCCTAATCAGCTCCCATGCGGCATCCAGAACTAAACTGCGGCATGTATCACATGGTGCTGGTGTCCAACGACGACCGAACCAGGTTCGCCCAAGAGTGTTCCTGCGCAGAGTCATCCACCAGCTCATGATTTCAAATGTGAACTCCACCTCATCGAGGGCTACAGCCCTGATTGCATTCACATCAATTTGAGTTATAATCCGGTTCACTTCTTGTTTCCATGCAAGAGCATCTGTAATGATAACATGATGAATTATTTGAGCATCAAGATCTTCACTGCGATTTAACGAATGATATTCATTGGCTCTTACTACTTACTCATATTGTGTCGCCGACCACTTGAAACACAGAAAATTCCACATTCACCACTCATTTTTTTTATTTTATGAAAGTTTTCTTTGACTGTTACAATTTGCAGTATGAACCTCTACAGAGTTTCAAAATGCTATTGATGCTATGATTTTTTCTGGTTGTATTTATATATATATATAGAAATCTACATCCCCACCAACCAAGCGAATGTATCAGCAGCTGTGAAAATCACTAAACAAAGATTAGAAGCGAATTCCAATGAAAATGTACGACAGGTGCAAAGAACAGCACCGACATTCCACAGGATCGGTGCAAATATTTAGTTATTTCCGGTGAAGGGACATAGGAGTGGTGAACGAACATGAGTTGATACATGCCGCACCTCAAATTTATGAGCAATAATAAATCAAAATGTTGATGTGGAAGTGTTGGTAAGGATCAAATATAAATTTTCCAACATTTATGAACCATAATAAATCAAATGTTGGTTGGGAAAGTGTTGGTAAGGATCAAATATAAATTTTTCCAACATCTGAGAAATCGGCATGAGTTATCTTCCGCATACATCTCTACATCCAGTGCTGTAGCTAAAAGTTAGTGGGGGTTGGAGGTTTATAAGCTTGAGGTTCCCAAAAACTATATTCAAACGTTTTGAGTTTGTCTAGAGTTCCACATCAAGTCCGCCTGAAGTTACATAAAAACAGGTAATAATGATAATAATATTAATATCCAAGTCTTTTTCTGGTGAAAATATTGAATTCACATTGCTAATTAAGCTGATTCTCCATCTCAGATACTATGGATTTCACCAAAATTAATCAAGCGGGCACCCTATCTGATTTCCTACCGACCAAAAAGATGTCGGAACTGGAGCCAGGAAAGCAGTATGCCATCAGTGGACTGAAGGCCGTAAAAACAAAATTTGGAATGAGCATCCTGGCTGAAATTGATGAGCGGTTCAATATTTTTCTACCCAAGAGGATCGCCAAAGTTCTCGAGGAAGATCCACAGCAATTGATGCAGATGAGTGATGCTGCTCGCGATCAACAGTTGAACCTCACATACCATGGTGGGCAGTTCAATAAGTGTGAATTTTCATGCACACCCGCAGAGGAGGATGTACAATAAAATTTGGAATAATATAAAAATAAAAATGTAATGGGATGAGTTGGAAAAAATAAAACAAATGTACATACAATGAAATATATTGAATACATTTTTATTCATTTTATCCTTACACTTTTAGATAATAATAATTATAGTTCTTATTACTATTGTTATGATTAAAAAGAGGATAATTTTTTCACAACGCCACTAATTGGGTTGTAATCAACAATACGATCGTGTATGATCATACAATAGGCTGAAGTATTCGTGGGAAATTTAACGCTAGTTTCAAACTCTAAACGGATATCCACCGGTCCACTTTTCAATGATTCGTTCTGCTTGGCGCAATCTATGACGATGAGTGGTGCTTTTGTTAAAAATCTATTCCTTGACAACAGGGGTTCGGGGTCTTTGTCATAATATGATGCTTGAAAGTTTGTGTACATATCGTAGAGGATAGAATATTGATTGTGAGCGATATCAAGATTCAAATTTCCATATGGATAGCACTGCGAGTTGAGGAAAAGTTTCACATCTCTGATCATGCAATGATCGAATTCGCTAGCGTTTTTTGATGCTTCATTTCTCCTTGCAGTTTGGAATCCCAGTATGACGTGCCTTGGTTTCTCCAATTGTGTTGAGGTTTTAACCACCCATACATGTCTGGTTGTTAGCGGTAGCATTGGATACTCATGCATTTCCCAAGAGCGAAAACTCATAGATATAGCAGGGTCATTGGTGATGTAATTTAGCAGCTTCATTTTGGAGTTATCGGCCAGCTTGATGTATGGTAACAACCATTTAATTTTTTCTATCGAGATTTTGACGCCCTCCACAACAGTCTGAATTATAGCATTCAAATCATTATTTGAACGCGTCATAATCAACTCATGTTTAGCGTTGATGATGATTCGCTTATAGTCTCCGGCAAATCCCAGCAGAAAATTCAGTTGTATAACAACATCAAAGTACCCATCGGCGTTGGTTAATTTATTTCCATCATCACCGATCCACCCGGCGTTCTCTAGGAGATGTTGCTGCCCCGGAGTCAATGATAAGTACCCCTTCATGAGACTCGTAATACCAACGTTCTTATTCTGATCAATCTCATGCCCATTTAACTCATACCGTATCTCCCCAAACAAATGACAAACCGCCATATTGACCAATTCTGTGGTTGTAACAACAGGGGTGTCATTAGTTTTTGTCATTCGGCCGTAAATATGAAGTGCACTCTTGCTAGGTAATACACACGAGTCTTGGTTTTGAACAGAAATGTGAATTTCATCATTATTCTTGAAGGTTGACAATCCAAAAGGTTGATGGGCATGCACCTCACAGTGGGCAATCGATTCGTCGAATGCGACTGGGGTTTGGATCTTTATCATTTTCTCCATGGTAATATGCACATATAACAACGAATTCTTATTTTCCACCACGAAGTCGAAGTCCTAGGCTCTGGAGATACTGAGCGTTCTGATGCGTCACTTGAATCAGAGGTGTGCGATGACTGATGATGTTTGGACATATTATTGAGCTTTTATACCCACTGCTAGATTTTCTTGTCTGCTCAAATACTATACCCATATTATCTCAAGGATTTCACGTGTAATCGTATAGTTACGGTTTCGCCACGAAAATTAACCAATTCTCCACCCTGATCAACTATTCTCAATTGTATATCACGTATTGATTGCACGGAGATTGGGTGATAAATGACGTTTGTTGGTACTTCCACAATCTTATATCCTGGTGGGACGGTTGGGAAAAATTGATGAATAGTGTGTACTCGATGCTCGTTTATGAATGCACCCGTAGTAATATTACACTGGACTTGCAAAGCGTTGACTTTGAGTATGCGAACGGGTAATTCGGACTTGTGGGTAACACCACCCGGGAGAGGATTCGAACTAAATTCAAGCAATCGACCGATGGAATCTTCCAACTCAAAGTTCACTGTATGATTACACATGATTTCGCTGTGCAGTTCATTATTATTAGCTTTCAGGCTAACGGTAATATCCTCAGGTAGCATCTTTTTTAAATAACTTTCGATATCTTCAATTTCATAGCTTCCTGTGGGTATTGTGATTATTGTGTTGGGTGTTACGATGCCATTCTCCATTCGTTGAGGGTGTGATATAGAAAACTTATTACACCCATCATCAATATTGGGGATTGAGTTGAATGTTAGCAGCTCTATGAGTCCGAGAACATATTCCTTTGTGGGGGATAATTCGATGGGTGGAAAATATTGAGTTTCCAACACCGATGATTCTCCTGAGAGTGTCAACGTGAATGAATCAGCCATGACTAACATCATATCTTCGATGCGTATCTATTTTATAGTTGCCCACAAAGAAACTTGAGACATAAGTGTCCACAAATTACCGTGTTATATTCTTGATATCTCTTACGGTTATATTTAACGCTACCAACACCCAGATATTTCATAAGATCTCTGGGGGGGTTGTAAATCACCAAAACTATCGAAATATTCCGCATCGTTGCCGTTTTTCATGTATGCAACCCAATGCGTTCCTCGCCCGTTTTTATCATCAAGATTGATAATTGCTGATTCATGCTTTCTAGGGCCAGAATTGGGTAGATCATTCCGCATAAAAACTCCTCGAAAGTGTGGAATTTTCATAGCTCTGGCATAGTTTAGCAAATCAGCATCGGTGAGCGCTCGGTGTGGTAGCTTTATTAGTTTTTTGCCTGTTTCAAATACAGACCCATACCCTTCTTATAGGGTTTCAGGTATAATCCCTTTCCCAATGCAATTGCCTCCATTGTTGCATTGTGTCGCTTAGCCTCTTGTAATTGATGTTTGTTAGCGCTAGCCTCGTTCACAACCTTTGCTATACCAGCCGCACCACCAGCTAAAGCACCGGTCGCACTAAGGGCCGCAAATATTGGGATAAGAAACGGTAATAAACCGCCGATTTTCTTAGGGACCGGTAAAATACGTGGCATGCGCACTTTCCCTTTAGATGCCGCCATACGAGCACCTTCCAACGCTGACTCGATGGCTCTGGAGCCAGGTTTCATAGATTTCTTTGCGGCCCGTATGATAGATGTTAAGGTTCTTTTCTTGGTCTTGTGTGATGTTTGCGTCTTGCTCCCACTCACACCCATACCGAGCTTAGATTTTATCTTCATTGGTGACTGCCCAAGCGGCGGCTTTTTCAGTTGCACTTGCGTCTTTAGCCAAAACTCGATTCCAAGCCCTCTCGGCAAGCACTTTATCTACCTTATTACGCTCTGTAATATTATCGTGATTTTTTGAGTATGCAACGTCGTGTTCCATGCATGCGACGTCTAGAGCATTGATACCCCGATCACCACGAGCTAACCTCTTTGTCAATTTTGTGCCAGGGCCGCAGTATTGATAACCGGGAATATGTAGTTCGAGCGGGAGATGGTTGATGATTTTATTAATTAGTCCACAACCACTTCTTTGTCTGCGTGTGCATCCAACCATAGTTAACTGCGAACTAACATGAATTCTATAAAGCATGTATTTTATACATGATTATGTTAGTTCTTCTCGCGACGTTTACCAAGCATCATGAAATTTCATGATCAAACAATTAAACTACCCATAGCCAATTTCGATAGCTTGGATGAGCAGAAAAAGAAGAAGGGAAAACGACATGGTGCTCTACTACCGAACAGTGTAAGGGCTGTTTTTTGTGGACCCTCGAATTGCGGTAAAACCAATGCCCTTCTAACACTTCTCACCCATGCTAATGGTCTGCGATTTGGGAATGTGTACGTCTATTCAAAATCACTCAATCAACCAAAGTATGAGTTCTTGAAGAGGCTACTGGAACCGGTGGAGGGGGTGGGTTATTTTCCATTTGATGAGCACAAAGAGGTCATAGAGCCTAAAGATGCGCAACCCAACTCGATTATGATCTTTGATGATGTGGCATGCGAGAAGCAGGATAATATTAGAGCCTATTTCTGTATGGGACGACACAGAGATATCGATAGTTTTTATCTCTGTCAAACGTATGCACGTATCCCGAAGCATCTGGTGCGGGATAATGCAAACTTATTGGTTCTTTTCCGTCAAGATGAAATGAATTTGAAACACATTTACACCGATCACGTGAACACCGACATGACCTATCAACAATTTACAGATTTGTGTTTGACATGTTGGAATGATGGTAGATACAGCTTTGTAACCATCGACAAAGACAGTGAGATCAACGAGGGGCGATATAGGAAATGCTTTGACTGCTTTATAAGCATAAATCATCAATAACCACATACAGTCATACGACAACAATCAGACTAGCAGCATGGAGAGCTCCAAGATACATAAGCACAACGATGTGCTGCAGGAAATAGCAAGGGCTAGCGATATCATTCGACGTAAACACAGGTTGATTAAAATGGAAAAAGACACCAGTGAGCGAGCTGTGAATCAAATGTTCAAGCCTTTGGTAACACCACTACACGAATTGGTGAATTCATCGAAGCAGCAGCAGCAGCAGCATCGACTAATAAAACAAGAAGTGAAGACAGAACCGGGTTTGATGAAAATCGAGAAAACTGAAGATTTTGCAAAACCTGACGCTTTTATAAAAACTGAAAATTTTGTGAAAACACAAGATTATGGGAATGATTATTATAATGTTGATGATGATGATGATGATGATGATGATGATAATGATGATGATAATGATACCTATAAAAGTGTGGGTAACGAAAGCTTTGCAACTAATACCCTCATTGGGGACAACGCTGCAGCTGTTATTAGTATAGATGATACAAATAATACCGATGATGATATCAACCAAGACGCCGCACATGTAGTCGCCTCTACAAGCACACCGAAAACAAAAAAAGAATTTAAGACGGTGCACTATTTGAACATATTTACCTCAAGCAAACATCGTAAAGACTTAGATGAGAAATATGGTGTTCGAAAGTTGGTGCGGGGAATGAAGATTGGTAATTCGAGTATTGAATTTACCGATGAATTGATATACATAGGTGATAAGACCTATGAGAACACACCAGGGTTGCTAGAATTGTTATTTAAAAAGTCACCCGATCCCGCAATTGTGTGTAAAAGTGATAGGCAAAATTATATTAGAATCCTGAAGAAAACGAATGCATATCGAAAGTATTACAAACCTGAAAGAAGCCTTCATGAAGATAGAGAAAAAAGTGCCAAATATAGAGATTTTATTGCCCCATACATCAATTCACCAGCGGGGAAAACAGAGGGAAGGCGTGGTAAAGGTTTACCCATCCATAAAATTGCGTGCGGACAAAGCATGGATTATGTATACTGGGATAATCCTAATGAATTGGTCGATCGTCTTCGGCTACTCATGGCCGCCCAAGCAGCTGGTAATACCAGTCATTCTCATGAAATATCCTCCATTATTGAAGAGTTACGCGAAGCTAAAATCATTTATTAACACTGAATTAACAACAAAAGTTTTCATTTGAGCATCGAACGTTGAACGATGAGCATAGACGTCTTTGGCAGACAGTTGGTGAAAGGAGGAGGAGGTGCCCGCGGACCTCCTGGTATTGGCTTTAAGCTTACCCCAGACGATAATTATGATATGAACAACAAACGGTTGTGTAATATTGCAGATCCACAACAGCCGACCAATGCTATTCCCTTGAAAGCGTTTGAAATCAAATATAATGCACTAGAGCTAAAACTCACCGCTCTGAAGCAGAGAATGATTGCAAAACAACTCAGTGATATCAATGCGCTTGAAATTAAACTCCACACTCTAGATATGAACATTAATACCATTCAAACCGACCTCACTGCTCAGAGGAGGAAAATCATTGGAAATAGAAAGCTGCAAGATGCGATATACGAGGACATTTATAATTTCGCTGCTCACACGTCACAGCTTATGAAATATGTGGATTCTAGATTATCAAAGGTGGAAGCCACATCTCGCGAATCACACATCGTAAAAGGTATAGATGCGGATCGAGCGCAGCTCCTGCTCGCGGGTGATCGATTCCTCAACCAATTGGCTTCGAGAGTGCGGAGAAAGGACTAACCGCATATAAGACACTAGCGTGAAGATGAAAAACTTATTCATTCATACGTGGGGAAAATAACGTATGAACCATGGCTGCAACAAATCCACCAAAGAGCAGCTACAAGCATGGGAACATGAAGGAGGTGATAGCGAGTGAACTTCATAGAGCCGCCCGCCGTTAACTATCCTCGACGCTATGTTGATATACGTGGGTTGGATGAGACCTGGCAAGCTGATCTTGTCGATATGTCAGCTTACGCATCTATCAATAATGGTTATAAATTCTTGCTCACGGTTATCGATATATTTTCAAAGTTTTCATGGGGTGTACCCATCAAGAGTAAGAGTGGTAGAGATGTAACGCTCGCCATGAGATCGGTGATAACCCGCGGTCGCATACCGAAACATCTACACGTGGATCAGGGTAAAGAATTTTATAACAATGAATTCAAAACTCTTATGAAACATTATGGAATAAACATGTACTCTACATTCAGCAACTTGAAGGCATCGATATGTGAGCGTTTCAATCGAACATTGAAAAATAAAATGTGGAAGCAATTCACTCTGCGAGGCTCCCACAAGTGGGTTGATATTCTACATGAATTAATGGAATCATACAATAACACGAAACATCGCACGATTGGGATGAAACCGAAAAACGTTACTGCATGCAATGAAAAACAAATATATCAGAGTGTGTATAAGCCGCGATTGTTGAAAATAAGCAAGCGAAAAAAGAAATTCAAATCTGGTGATAAAGTTCGAATAAGCAAATATAAAAATGGATTCGAAAAAGGCTATACACCGAATTGGACAACGGAAATATTTACCGTGAATGAGGTGAAAAACACCAAGCCTCCGACATACAAACTCATTGACTACCTGAATCAACCCATCGAGGGAGGCTTTTACGAGGAAGAGCTAAGCAGGGTGCAATACCCCGATGGTTATCTCATAGAAAAGGTCTTGCGTAAAAGGGGCAATGAACTCTATGTGAAATGGTTAGGATTCGATAATTCGCATAACAGTTGGATAAATAAATCAAACATGTGAAATAAATGTATTTTTGAATAAAAAATTTATTATTATCAAATATTTACATGTCTTTTATTTTACACAGAAATAATCTTAATTCTATGTGGAATATTAATAAAATCGAAATTCAAATATAAAATTTTCCAAGTTTTTTAATTTTTAACATAAAGTTTCCAATTTTTTTCTAATTTTTACAAAATTTTCAAATTTTTTTCTAATTTTTACAATATTTTCTAATTTTTTTTATTTTATCTTTGAAGTTTAGCAATTTGAATATGAAAGATAGTATTTCCACCAATTTACAAGGTCTGGTAGCCCCAGGGGAGCGTGTCAGTCCTCCCTGGTAATAAATCTCGTTTGTCATCGCACCAACTTACGGCTAATTTATTCTGTAAAATAGTGCTGACTCTGTGCGTTTTACTTCTTATCACGCATTGTGATCCTACCAGATTCTTATAATCAATGAGACATCGTTTATAATCATCAAACGTGATTGATTTTAATGTGGAACCTTTTACACCCTTCGCACGTTTTTTGTCAATGCCCCCACGAGTTCTGAAAGTGTACAGTTTTGCACGCAACCCAATAAATTCAGTCATGATTTCCCCATTATTTTCATCTTTCATCAAACCGAGGCGTTTCTTATTTCGCAATGGGATGGTATACACATTATCGGGTGGATAGTCTGATGTATCAAACATCGTCTCAACATCACGTTTGATGATTTCGTATATGTTTGGCACATTGAATTGATATATTAGGCTATCGGTATCTGTATACAGTAATTTTTCCTGATTATATGTAAAATTATTTTTAACATAATTATAGTGAAAGTTGTAAAGAATAATTTTTGATAAATCTAGAATAGTAGCAACGATGTATATTGGTTTATTGAAATATACTTTGGTGCGATTTAACTCGATGATCACCATATCATCACCAAATACAGTGCAGCTATGGAAATTTGACCTTGCAATTAAAGCTCTCGCACCACCCCTACCACCCCATTTTGTGATCAGTTTCACATTCTTATGTTTACGCACATTCTCCATAGTTTTACCAAATACAGCGTTATTCATTAATTTGTAAAAATTTTTCTCAAATTCGTTTTTTGATTGTTTACGCATCATTGTATTCAGATCAATGTATGGTTTTAACCATGGTGATTGCTTGAACCTAAGAATCCTGTGTACTTTGACCAACTTCATACCCAAATTCAAACACTGCTTCAAATTTCGGTAATGAAGCACATATTTCTCTTTAGGTAGAAGCGTTGTGGTAAGTTTTACAATTTTACGACCAGGTGGTGTGAAATGTTCGGGACAGAGTGGTAGGTCTGCATGCTGTTTGTGAAGCTTTACCGGATAATCTAAATCCACCTCCAGAATATAACCGATTGGTGCATCATCAGGATGGGTCATTACATCAATGATATCATTTTCCCATTCAAATAATCCACTCGGCAAATGCTCGCTCATAGCTGCACCATAGAGATTATTTACATCAAAATACATAAGATACGATTCTTCTTTGCATGGATCGAAATCATCACCCATAAATCGATTATTAGCCTCGGCATGACGATTTCAGCAGTGTGCAACACCACCTCTTATGCTTTTTTCAATAAATAGGATCATTTCGGGATCATCTAGGAGTTGTAAATTAATTTTTGTATGCTTTAACATTGCATCAAAAGCAAGCTCTGGTGCAGTGTAATAGTGTAGCGGATCTAAATTGTAAGTTTTAAAGCAACTCGCACGGAAATTCTGAAATATATCGGCTAATAACAGTACATCCGTTTTTAGATACAAATCGGAATAATCACCCAACGTTGTCAAATTGAACTTGATCCACACATTTTTCGCATGCTCATAATCAGCATTGGAAATATTGGAATCTGATAGTTTAGAATAAAAGTCTTTTTTGTCGGGCAATTTTGATTCATCAAGTTTTTCCCAACAATCGATATATTCATAAGGAAACACACCTTTCCGAACCATTAAATTAAATTTTTCCCGATCATTATAGAATTTCCGCGTTATTTTTTTATCAGAATCATCCACGTATGATGCCAATTTCTTAATACTGCCAGCCATGAATCTGAGCGAGTCTATGAACCTCAAGCTAATCATAGTACCCGCAACTCTCTTCGTAAAAGAAATATATTTTTCTTTGTTAATCGGCAACAGTGTAATTTCACCCGGAAAAGTTGTAGCTAGAGATTTTATTATAAAATGTGAATCATAACCCGAAAAATTATGAAAGACTATGGGAATTGTATGCGTCTTTTGAAAATTCAGGTTACACCGATTATGTGCAGCCCCGCGATATTTAACGGTAAAATGACAATGATCGTGGCATTTTTTTTCTTCTGGTGAAAATGGTTTACAACAGATGTAACAATTTTTAGCACGCATGTGATGATCGCATTGTGCTTGAGTGAGCGGTTCCATTGGAATTATATTTTTTAAACGTGATTCTGTTTTAATTGACAATTCATGAAGTTGTTCGATAAACCATTTAACACAATCAGGTCCGCGATTGTCCTTATATTCCGATAATGATTCATCATATGCACAATGCATATAGTATGCCACACTGTGTGGAATATGCTCTTGAGATCGAGCCACCATGGGTTTCAATATGCATTCAAGATCTGCATAAACAACAAATGGTACAGCCTCCATATTTCGAAAGTTGGAAAATTCCAAGTTTTTCTTTTCTGGAAATTCCATTCTTACTTTATTCATTTGTATGCAATCATATTTGTGATTGGCATATGAGCTTTGTGTGTAAAAGTGGCACAAACATCTATCACACAAAAAAGTTTGACCGTTATGGTTCGATAATTGTTTGCTCACCAAACGTGAAAGATTTTTGATCCATGCAAAGTGAAATCGCGGCTCAAAATTATCACTAACACCACGATTGCACTCAATCATGAGTAGATGAATGGCATCATCACTCACGTTTGTTAAATTTTTGCTTAAATAATGAGGTGTGATGACATCTTTTCCACCATCCATGTCACTTGCGTGTTCATACACATTAATTCTTAAATTGTTCAATTTTTCAAATTTTTCAACACATCGTAGGGTTGTGGGAAACTTTACACCCGTGCAATTTAGCTCTGAAATATACCGTCGATAGCTATGCGTCCTGTTTGTGTTGGTGTTTACGGGGTGCAAAGCGGCGACAACAGACCAGAGAAAGCATCGGTTATCATCATTCTGCACATTGACCACAGCCATCCTCCTCCGAATATCCTCAGGTAGTTCGGTGAATGTAGAGAGCCCACCACGAAGGGGATCGTAGCGGTTGATGCAGATCACCGCGTTGATGATCTCTATCATACTCCAACCCGAATCACGCTGCTCAAAATCCTCAACCTTGGCAAGCAGTGGGTTAATTACATTATTTTCAAACCAGCTTCCAAGGTCTGCTGATGCAAGGATTGTTGCATTGCGTGTGGTGAAGTGTTTTATTTCCGTTACAACCTCCTCACTTTTCACATTTTCGAATTTGCATGCGACGATGACATTCACCTTAATATTCTCACCATTTTCTTGTATATTTTTCAACCGTTCGATTGATACTTCACCAGCATCCTCTAAAAATCTCCCCAAATCTTTATGATATAGATTTGTCACGATGCCTGTGCGAATTCGGGAGCCAAAAGCACTTTCCGCATCATCCCATTGAACACGATCATGAATAGTGCTACCAGCACCGATATTACCCCCCACAATATTTGCATGTTGTTGGAATTTCACAACCCATGATTGAAGAATTGAAATTGTATGTTGAATGTGCTGCTTCTCACCCACACTTAGATGCGCATGCAGTAGAATCTCTTCCAATGATTTGATATTTTGAAGGCCAAAATTATGCCAGCGTGCAGTAATGTCATTACTTGATTGACCGGGTCTCAAAGTGCTCAACAATTCGTAAGCACTTCTCATTGATTCAATGAGATTCGTGTATACTTTTTCATCGCTCATGATTTTTTCAAAAGATTTTTTGCAGCAATGGTGTGGTGTGACGCGGTAGGCTTTACATGAATGTTTACAATTTTTTAGGTTGGACTTTATATCACCACATAACCCCCCCACCACCACTACCATCTCTATCGCTATTTGCCGCAACATCCTATGCTGCAATGTCTTACATTGCACCTGTTCAAATAGGATATAAATTTGCGCTGCGAACGTAGTCCCTCACTGAAAATTGTAAATATTGTATTTTCTCAGAGGAAAAATTATTTCTATAGGACCCTACAATGTTCAACAAGCCTCCTCGCAAGATGGTCACCAGGATAATAATATTTGCATGGAAAACTTGCATATCGAGGTTCATAAAAATTGAGGGTTAATCCTAAATGATATGAATGATAAACAACATTTTGGCCGCTCGTGCAATATTCATAAAATTACCGATGACCATTTTTGGTTTGCCGATGGAATGAAGAAAAATCCTATACCTAATACTTACCCCACCCACAGAAAACTGTGATGGTGGGGTTGGATGTCCCTATCCTTAAATACAAAACGATTCGCCCAACATGAAAATATTCACAATTTTGAAAAAATCGCACCGAGTATCATCGTCGTCATAACACCCCAAAAAGTTTAGTGTTGTGGAAAGCTTGCAGGACAGAACTCCAAAATCATTATTATGTAAGTACCAAAAAAAAATTTTTTGACATGAAAATAATGTTTGAATTAAAATCAGAATCATAAAAAATCAAAAATTTGTTTCCACAGAACTTTTTACATCGCATTTTTACATCACAAACTGTTTGAAAGATGGCCGCTCCTGTTGATGCAGAAAATCGTGAGTATAGCACCAACTTTCATCACAGATTTTTTTTTATTTTACTTTCATTTCATTTTTATTTTCATGTTTGCTACAGGGTATGTGGTGCCATATGATTGGGTATATCCCTTTGCGTGGGTAGCCGAGGTAAATCTACCCGAAATAATATCAACTTACATGAATACCCGGTTGCTGAGGGGAGATGGTGTTGGGGTAGAGGGTATGATCATTACGATCGCCGGAATCAGTGCGAAATTAGTAGTGAGCAATCGCTACTTTTACTGGTGGTTCCGGATGATCAATGATCATTCTCCGATACCCCAACCTCATTCTTATGAGATGGGTATCGAAGTCCTCAACCGAATTCTGACCCTGGCGCCCGATCATGATTGGGAATATGATTCGAGCGAGGAGGAGGAAGACGAGGACGAGGAGGGGTGGGTGGAGTGGGGGGATTGGGATGAGGTGGATGAAGGGTTTGGAGACAAGGTGGATGATGAGGAGCAGGATGAGGATTGGTGAGAACTGGTATGTATACCAACCATAGTATACTGAATAACAACCATAGTATACTGAATAACCAAATTACACAACTAATTTGTTTTCGTTTACTTTTTTCAGATCGGCACGAGTATTCAGATAATTTTTAGTTTGTATGTAGTTTTAATTATTATGTCAAGTATAGCTACAGTTGTACATATTGTAATACTTTTTAATTTATAGTGATAGTTTAGAATAATTGGGGTAGTGAAAATAAGTATTATTTTGTTATATTTCACAAAACGATCAAAATAAAATTGTATTTTACGATAATTTAATGCGTGCTAGACTCAAATCTCATTTCACTCCTCCACCACTATTTTCCACAAAGATCATCATATATTTTAAGCAAGAGAGACCACCCAAAACTTGGAACCATGCAGATTTATCGGTAAGACAGACCACCCGAAAATCAGAACTAGCCACACACACAATGCAGATTTATCGGTAAGACAGACCACCCGAAAATCAGAACTAGCCACACACACACACAATGCAGATTTATCGGTAAGACACACCACCCGAAAATCAGAACTAGCCACACACAATGCAGATTTATCGGTAAGACAGACCACCCGAAAATCAGAACTAACCACACAATGTAGATTTATCGGTAAGACAGACCACTCGAAACTCAGAAATAGGCACACAATGCAGATTTATCGGTAAGACAGACCACCCGAAAATCAGAACTAACCACACAATGCAGATTTATCGGTAAGACAGACCACCCGAAACTCAGAACTAGCCACACAATGCAGATTTATCGGTAAAACAGACCACCCCATCGAAAAAAAAAAAACTCAAAACCGGCTTACCATTAAAATACTCACCGCTGACAAAAATTCTCCGAGCAGACCGATCAGTTAACATCGACCGGTAAGCAACTCGGCCGGTAAGGAAGGATGCTGACGCGGAGCTTGATCCCGAACTCTCATATACTATCTACTATGGAACAAATGTTTTTCATCAATATTATTTTCATTCCCTGTTTGAGAAACATTTGTTGAATATACATATAATGTGTAATTTTCATGCTTCCGAGTAATTATTTTCAATAATTCGACTTAGGAATATACATGTATGTCCATCAAAAATAAAAAAAATTGAAGGTATCGGCGGTCCGTCTTCAGTAGGGTCATCAAAATTCGAGTATCGGCTCTAATGATTTATATAATTTTTCTCAAACAAATCGAACGGGTCGCACTTGATGAAGTTGTATATGTATATTATTTTAGCTAATTAAATGTTGAAGCATATCAAGCCGAAATGAAAAAAAAAAAAAGATTCACTTGTCTGTGTCGACACTTTTCTTTTGTCACGAAATATAATTAATCCGAGGTGAGCAAATGTATAATTTCGTTAATTTTTTTAGAAATTTATAGCGTGCCTAATAAATATAATCAGTGATGTAACAACGACGCAAACGTCTCCTTACTGCAGGTGAAATTTCGTATATCATTTGGTTGTATAACACACGTGGAACAATGTGTATAAAGGTTCGAGGCATCTGCGTTGAAATATAGCACAGCTCCACCTGTTGGTCATTCCCGATAGCATAGGTATTATCATCCGAGTGCTCGAGCTAGGACGCCATTTTCAGGCGAACGCCGAGTCGGGAGAACGCCGAGTCGGGAAAACGCCGAGTCGAGAATATGGCGAATCGAGAATTTGGGCGGTCGGGAAGATGACGATTCGGGAAAATGACCGATTCGGGAAAACGGCGAGTCGGGAATTCGGTAGGTCGCGAATATGGCGATTCGAGAATTTGACCGGTCGGGAACATGACGATTCGGGAAAATGACCGATTCGGGAAAACGACGAGTCGGGAATTCGGTAGGTCGGGAATATAGCGATTCGGGAATTTGGCGATTCGGGAAAATAACAATTCGGGAAGATGATAGCGTCCCAATTAAGAAGATAAAAAAAAACTTAAGTCTATACTCTGTGATATTAAACATTTAGATTTAATACTGTACCTGTGTATACATTGCGAGTGTATTAACTTTCATGATCGTTTAATCGTGTTATTTTGAATAAACTAATGCCAACCGTCATAACAATCCATTTGATTATTTTTTTAGGAATACCTGAATTAATGTGCCTTGATACCACATTTGCAGCTTCGAGGCTCTTATATTATCAACCATATAGCGGGATCGATGGTGTCATTTTCCCGAAGTAACTACTGCAAGAACGTCTGTCATCTGCAATTTCATTTCTTGAGTATTAATCCTCCGAAGTTCATTTTTCAGAGCTCTATTGCCAGTGTCTTACCTGAGATGGCAATTTTCTAGTGTGATTTTTAGGGTATCAATTGTTTGCTGTCATTCTTGAGGTGCTAATTTTTGGTGTTATTCCTAGAGTGTTAATCCTCCGGTGTGGATTCGCTGGAGTGATTCTCGAAGTATCAATTTCCTGGTGTCATCGTTGTAGTGTCATTTTTTGGTGTCATTGTTAGGGTGTCAGATTTCTTGTGTTATCTTCAGGGTTGTAAATTTTCTGGTGTCATTGTTGTAGTGTAATTTTTTTGGTGTTCTTATTGAGGCGTCAATTTT
The DNA here is from genome assembly GCA_963924015.1 of Macrophya annulata. NCBI lineage: Eukaryota > Metazoa > Arthropoda > Insecta > Hymenoptera > Tenthredinidae > Macrophya > Macrophya annulata. Next base: position 11,435,403 of record OZ001260.1, read on the forward strand.
CGTGTGTCATCGCTGCAGTGTCATTTTTTTGGTGTCATTATTGGGGTGTCAATTTCCGTGTGCCATTTTTGGGCTTGTCAATTTTCTGGTGTTATTTTTCAATGTGTCAACTGCCCGGTGTTGTCGTCAATTGAGTGGAGTTGTAAGAGTTGGTGTCAGTCGTAAACAAATTTTCAACACCGGACTCTTAACACTGCCTGTTGACACTGTTAGCGGAGTGGACTTCTATAGACTACTTATGGTGTTAAAATGGTGTCAATTTTGACACCACATTTTTTACAGTGTAGGAGTTCACGACGGGTGACACAATAGTTCTTCTCAGTTTTACTAAGAACTCTGCTAAAATAACTAATTACTTTTTCCTGACCTTCTTGTACCTGAGATAGAACTCCGCCTATACCTGTTAAAGAAGCGTCAGAGTCTAAAATGAAAGGAAGATTTACTTCTGGATAAGCCAAAATCGGAGAGAAAGTTAAACATGATTTTAAACGAGAGAAAGCTTCTTCGCTGTCTTGGTTCTAATCGAAGGGGGTCTTCAATCCAGTAAGGTGATGGAGAGGTCTAGCGACGGTAGCAAATCCTTCAACGAATCTCCTGTAGTATGTACATAATCCGATGAAGCTTTGAATCTGTTCCTTATTTGTAGGTCGAGGCCAATTTAATACTCTTTCTATCTTTGAAGGATCAGTTTTTACTCCGGAGGCCGAGACTATGTGTCCTAGGAAGCTTACTTCTTTTTGAAAGAGGTGACATTTCTTCGGACTCATTTTCAGTCCTACTTGTTGGAAAACTTGTCGGAGATTTTCGACTTGTTCTTTGAAAGTTTTCCCAAAAACAATAACGTCATCTAGGTATACTGAGCAAATCTTCCCAGACAGTCCTTGAAGAGTAGTCTCCATAGCTCTCTCAAATATTGCTGGTGCATTACATAGTCCAAAAGGCATAACTTTGAATTGCCATAATCCCCCAAGACCAGGAACACGGTCTTTTCCTTATAGGCAGGGTCCATTTCAATCTGCCAGTAACCACTCTGCAGATCTATAGTGCTGAACCATTGAGCTCCGGATAGAAGGTCCAGAGTTTCTTCGATTTTCGGTAGGGGGTAAGAGTCTTTTTTGGTTAGATCGTTGAGTTTGCGATAGTCTATACAGAACCGTTTTGATCCGTCTTTCTTGTTTACTAAAACAATAGGGGATGCCCATGGACCGGAGGAGGGTTCTATTACATCGTTGGCGAGCATGTCTTCAACCAACTTGTTTACGTCTTCCCTCCCGTTGAGAGGAAGCCTCCTGGCTGCTTGTTTAAAAGCAACGTTGTCACCGGTGTCAATCTTAAGCTTGACTAGGGTACAACGTCCGATATCGCCTGAATTCTTGGCGAAGCAATTCTCAAAATCCTTCATAAGAGACAGGAAATCTCTTCTGTCAGATTCTCGTAGATGTTCTAAAGATCTTCGTAAAAGGTCTTCGAAAGGAGATGGGGTTGAGTTCGTAGAGGTATTTTCTATCAATGAAGTTGAGTTCGTAGAATTGGTTGTAGATAATGGAGTTAAATTCGTAGAAATTCTCGTAGAGGAGTTTAAATTCGTAGAAATTCTCGTAGGAGGATTTGAATTCGTAGAAATTCTCGTACAGGGGTTTGAATTCGTAGAGATTCTCGTAGAACGATTTAAATTCGTAGAATCACCTGTTATAGATGAGGTTAAATTCGTTGAAATATTTCCTGTAAATGCGCTTAAATGTGAAGAATTATTTTCTTTCTGATGTTCGATGTTTAATGGAGTTTCGAACAAAGTTTTAGGTTCTTTAAGGGATTCAGATAAATTGCGAAGTCTAGGAGCATCATCAAAAAGAATTGGAAAAGAACGACGAGTCGTTAAGAGAGGAATCTGATGACGACCAGATGATAATGTATTGGTGGCTGTGGAAATTATACACTCGTGTGTTGACAGAAAATCTAACCCTAAAATACCGTCATCCTCAATATCGGCTACATAAACCTGATGGGGAGAAGTAATAAAACAGGCTACATTGATTTGAACAGCTCGCTGTCCTAGAATTGGAGTAGTCTCTCCTGTAGCTGTACGCAAAGAGGTAGAATGGAAATCATCCTTAGTAGATTTTAAAAGATCCGAACGGACTACTGTAACCTCCGCCCCGGTGTCTATAACCCAGAGACAGTTAACACCATTTACGGTGCCCCAGGTGTATAGTCCGGTTTGACGGAGACCTCTCAATAAAAATTGTTTTGGGTTAAAATCATGTACACATAAATTATTAGAGCCACCAATATAAAGATTCTTTGATGATCGAAGCTCCACTGAATCACCAAAGTTTAGTTTTTTGACAAAGAAGGTTGTGCGTTGGAAGAGGAGTCTCTGTTCCTCCAAGAAGTTTGATTAAGATTACTACTGGAATTCAATTTAGAATTAGAATTTGAGGGAATTAAGTTATCGCGTTCGTTCTTCTTCTTCAAAAATAAACATGTTTCTATAGTATGATTTTCTCTTTTGCAGTATTTACAAAACTTAGGTTCCTCGGTGGAACTCTGTTTTCTAGAATCTTTATTTTGGCTACGATGCTGCTAGGGAGTGGTTTTCGTTCGGTTTTCGTTTTTGCTATGATCGGACGGTTTTGAGGTCTGAACCTGTCTGATTCTACCTACTCCTAGAAACTGTTTGTTCGTAGCTTCTATTTCTAAGGCTCTAATTATAGCCTGTCTAAGGGAAGAGGGCCCCGCTAGGCTCAAGGCATGTTTTAGTTCGCTATTGTATATCGCGTCTATAAAATGAGCGCGGCCTATCTGGTCTCGTGTCTCGTAATCGCAGGTTGGTAAATCCAACCTGGTCAGCCTCTCTATCTCATGACTAAGAGCGACGAGACTCTCGTCTCTTAGTTGTTTTCTGCTTCTAAGTTGAGTTAAATGTGAAGTTTTTAGATGCTCGTTATCATAACGAAGCTTTAAAGATTCTGTTAATTTATTATAAACTTTGACCTCAGTTTCTGACAGAGCAGTCAGAACCGACATGGCTGGACCTCTTAAGTTTAAAGCTAGGTTCGTCGCTTTAGCGATCGGACCCCAATCGTTAACTTCAGCACATAATTTGAATTGGCATTCGTACTCAGCCCAAGGAGTTGAGCCGTCGTACGAGGGAGCTTTTATTTTAGGTTGGTTTTGTGTATTAGGAATCGTTAGGTTATGAACATTGCTGTCACGAATGGGATCCGTTCAGTAGGGGAGTTGAGCATTATTTGCGATTTCTACTGTCTCGCGATTCTCGCGACCACTCTCGGCGCGAAAAGTGACATTAGAACATAACTTTCTAACCTCGGATAGAATATTCTCGCAGAAGATCTCGCTACAATTATTAAGGTTAGTACTATGAATGTGAGGCGAACTCGGACTTGCAATTCCCGAGGGGTGATCGCCGCACATTTGTCTCAGACCTCTTTCTTGGTTATTATCATCCTGCGCCGTTAATTCGACGCAGTCGTTTCTCTCTACAGATCGAACGATCGGCACTGTCGTGACCGCTTCGCTCGATCTAGGTCTAGCTGAATTAGGGGGAGTTCTTCCCCTATGAATAGTTACAGACCTTGTATCTTGTGTAGGTCGTTCCTCAAGACGGTCTCTGACTAGGGAGAGTCTTCGCGGTGTTGGGATCGGAGAAGGTCGGGAATCTGTGATTCGGGTTCCCAGGGTTTCCAGGCTCTTCTGGATGGCGATCTGGGAGGTGAGGAAGGTGGAACGGAGGGTCTCGGACTGCTGTCGGGCGGAAAGGACGGAGGAAAGGAGGGCCTCAGACTGTTGTCGTTGGTCCTGTTGCGCTGAAACTAAAGAGGAAACTAGGATCTCTCGGTCCTGTCGCTGTTCCTGCATCAAGAGGCGGAACATCTCCATCTGCAGAGCCATCGGGTCTTGCGGAGGTGATTGGATGGCGAGTTGCGTAGTCGGGATAGGTGATGCGGTTTCAGCCGCGGTCGAAGTGGATTCTGTAGCCCGAGTCTGACGCGTATTAAGCATCTTGAGTCTAGTTTACTTCTCTTTCAATCACCCAGAAGTCGCGCCTCTGACACCAAATGTTACGGAACAGGGGTCTAATAGGTCCGTAAATTAATCAAGGGGTTCTCTAGGTTAATAAATCAAAGTAATTAGACAATAAATGGAGTTTAGAGGTATTTGGGTAAAGGTTTGTTGTATTCAAGATACGTGTGTTCAGTTTAAGGTCTCGAAAGAGACTGTTATTTACAATTAACGTTAGGGTTGGTAATGGTGAACAACAGAATGATGTTAACATCTTTTATTTAAAATGACTACTAGAGCACACACACACACACACACACGCACACACACACACACCTATATAAAAAACAAATTAAACAATGAAATCAACAAAATTATCAACATTTTCTTATGCTCATTACTATAAACTTTTATCCAACCTTTTTTGCACTTTTTGCACAGCAGTAGTTTCACTTCTAATCGATTCGTTAACATTACCAATCCTGTTATCTGTTTGCATATTTTTTTATCTTGTTGTTAACTGATTCCTCTATATAACCCTCCGCCACTTTGTCCGATGTCCACCCACCGCGACGTTTCAGTGTCATGATGTCACCCCCAGAATCAGCTAGTAAGGTCGCTGAAGTTCGACGAAAACTGTGTCCCGTGTAAAGTTGGGGGTCCGGTAAATTCAAATATGTGGCCATTTGCTCTGGCATCTTTCCAAATTTGTTTATTCCGATGACTTGCTGCATGTACTTTCTATTCCGGATATTTAAAAAGAATCGACTTGTTTTTGTATTTTTTCGGCGTAGAGCCATATATCTTCTGACGATAATATAGAATTGATCAATAACTGTGAATGATCTCTGGATACCAGTTTTAGTCTTTGGAATCGTGACTAATAGCATATTGCCAGGATCTTCAATATCGTTCGTAGTCACATCACAGAGTTTGTGCCGTCTGCATGCACCAGTGATTCCCAATATGCAAGCAGCGTGCAAATACCGTAGTAAACTTAGTTGTATATAATGCAAAGTATCTGTGAATATAGGTGTATATAACAAATACCTTTGTTGCCAAATATTCGCTATCCGGAGCTTCGATGAAAAATTTTTCCAATTCGTCCGGTATAAAAACCTTAGATTTTTTGCTCTTGAATCCGTTAGAATATTTTTTCAAAAGTGCATTCAAGCTTCTGTAAGTACTGATGTCAATTTTATCGTACAGTTTTATTGTCTGTTTAAACATAGAATATTCAGCCCATAGGGACGATGGCTTCAATACTTTTTCTTGCTCCTTGAAGTACACAAGCAGCACTGCTTCATTGAATGAATTTGTTTTTTTAGTTTTTCTCCAGGATTTGAATTGATTATAAACGGCTGTGTATTTATGTTTTGATTTCTCGGGCAATGAATTTTCTGACGCAGTTTTTGCTTCTTCAAAGAGCTCAGGTGGTATAAAATCACCAAAAATCACTGTCATCGGAATCATTATTCAAATCCATTTTGTGTATATCATTTACTGGAAATACACCACGAGACGAAATCACTCGAGAACCGATTGTCGAACTTTTTATTTTTTTATATATTTTGGGGTTATGTTTGTCGAAAGGCAGCGGACGTGATCGTAGTCGTCACTAGTTACGATTTAAAAGCGTGCGGTAATAAACATTACCGCACTGTTTTGCGTGCAGTAATAAAAAGAACCACACGGCGTGGGGAATCGACCATTTGGCGCACCATTTTTAGCCCGCAAAGTCAAACTTCCCATGCGGGTGTTACATAAAGTTGTTTTAAAAACTGCTGCGCTTGTTTTGAGGGACGAGTTGATCATGTACGCTACATGGCTTCATAAGTTCAATATTCAAAAAAAAAAAAAAATATTCTGATTAGTGGAAAAGTGATGAGAATTTTGATTGATCGAATTTTGCAAATTCGCTTTTCAATCATAATAGTCCTGTTCTTTGAGATAATTGGTAATGGTTTGCGGCACATAGCAGCTCACGTCTAGCACATTGTAGCACAATCCTCGAATTTTTGGAAAAATAAAATGGCCATGCTGGTGATGAGAATCGTGCGATGATTGCCGCTCTGTTTCTTCAGATCGAGAATCAAGACCTGCGGCACAATGAAGCAGAAGCCTAGCACAAGTTAGCACAACACGAGATTTTGGATGTTTTTCGATTTGAAACGGGATGGTCTAATTTTGATGGAAAAAGATATTTATTCTCTTTTTACCGATAGCTGCGATGTTTTTTGAGATAATCAAACGCGGTTTACGGCATATTGCAGCACAAGTCTAGCACATTGTAGCACAATCCTCGAATTTTTTGAAAAATAAAATGGCCATGCTGGTGCCAAAAATCGTTTTTTTCATGATTGCCGCTTTGTTTTTCGAGATCGGGAGTCGTGATTTGCAGTACAAGGCTAGCACAAGTCAGCACACAGTTCCAATTTTTTCAAATCCAAAATGGCCATGCTAACTTCTCGGACATTGTAGGGAGCCGTAAGGAGACAACTGAAAATCCGGAAGAGGCTCTCCACTTCTACGTTCAACTTTGAAGAATCCAGACGTGTCTACTAATTATTGCTTATCTATTACCGCTTTATATCTATTGCTCTCTCGCTATATTAGGTTTCCGCCCTGTTTCAAGTTTTCATTTATTATCGCTAAATTTGTTCGTTAAGTTACTGCTAAGTATTTCTCTATTATCGTTTCAGTTATGTATTCAGTCTAAGTTAAATGATGTAAGTGAGTGCCACGTGCAGCTCTACGGCAAGGTAAGACTTTTTACTTTTGTGAAGCCATGAACTTATTAAGAAAGATCCGTAAAGTTCATAGTACGTTCCGGTATCTTTTCGGTGTAACGTCCAGCCTTCGGGCCACATAATTTTGGTATTTTTGATAGTTTTTGTGAAAAGGATCTAGAAGAGTAATTTCGTGACTGGCTACAGCAATTTTGTCCTACTAACTTTGAATATCTTGCTTGAATTTGACTGAGTAAACTTGTAGCCTGCTTATTATTATTTGATAGCTTGTTTCTCTGATTTTTCTGGTATGGCTTATCTCTATAATTTTGTATGATTTTTGCTTGATATGACTTATGTAATTCCGCTTGCTTATTTTGCCTTGTACTGCTAATATTGTTTATATTTCTTATATTTCTTATACTTTTAATATCGCTTGCATATTTTTCCCTATATATTATCATATGGTGTGTCGTTAAATAAAATTCCAACCTCCCGAGGGTTGGCTGAACGTAGGAATCGTTTAGTTAAGTTGTTTAGTTGTAAGATTTATTTGATATAATTTCCTTCATGTGCTATTTTTGATATTCTCACTGAATTCTATTAAAATTAATAATCTTGGTTAGATTCCGTATAAGTTACCGCTTTCTGATAAATTCGAGAGTAAAGTTTAGCTGATTTTCTGTAGATTTAATATACTATTCTTTGAGTTCTTTATATCGCTAATAATTAATATCTGATATCGCTAGCGTGTCGTCTGTATTAGAATCTTGCCTGAGTATCATATCGCTGGGTGATACGTCGCCTAAGTAGTAGTATAATAGCTTGTATTATATCGCTTTACTCGGCGCTCGTTAGCGAGGTCATGCGTATTTTTCTTTCTACCGCTGCATAATAAATAGAGGCTCTTTGAATATTTTGTCTTTGTTAGAGTATTTATTTTATATGACGTCTCACGAGAATATTTGAAATCATTATTTTATTACTGCTTGATCTTGCTTACAGTTAAAAATCATATAATAAACGGAACACAAGTTCCAATGAAGGATATATCTGGTATATAAAAAGTTATTCATAAATTTGGCGAATCCTCGCACTCTACCTTTATCGCTGAATAAGTTTGCATGAGCTAGTTGTACTTTACTGCCACCGTTCCGCTTAGTTTTTTCGCTTGATTATTTGTTTATGGATATTTTGTTTTAGTTCCGACTATACAACAAACTGTCGTAAGTATTTCGGTAAGTTGAGGTAAAAATTAGGACGGGCGTAGGGCGCGGTGTTAGCCCAGAAACATCGTTGCAATATATATATGATGCATATCTGAGCAACGTAGGTGATTTACTGCTTACAGCTAACGCGGCTCTGGTCTTTTTGCTAACTGCGCGTAACGAATGCATTAGGGTCGTTCTTCTACAGAGGGCCGAATTTCGTGGGTGCTTTGGCAGGGTTCCACTTAAATCGCTAACTCTACGTTTTTTTATTTTGACGTTGCTAAACGTCGAGACATAAAAACTTTGTATATTACCCAGTTTTTTTTTTCTTAAACATGAAATTCATATCTCAAAATTCCGATGACCTACTAATTTGTGACAAGATTCAGAATCCTTGAAACCTGTATTATATGTAGCTCGTTCTTGGTGAAGATCCGCAATATTTACATACACAAATTATCGAATCAAAACGCGCAAAGCGGTAGTCCGCCATAGGGTTATGGGTTAAATTTCCCAATTCAAAAATTGTTTTTCTCTCTTATCAGGCCTATAATCTGCCCTGAAATATCGTAAAACTATAGTTATACATACTTCAGCTTTGACATATAACAAAATTAAATATTTCCCCAATAGTTTGATTCGTGGAAGAACCACTTTCACTGTGAGGTTTCACTCAATATCAGTATGATTTCATCGTATACTAAGAATTTAGAGGTATATCTCCCACAATTTTCAGAGGATCTTGAAGAATGTTAGAAAGTGCTAGCCATGAGAGTCATTAGATATAGTGGTGACGTGCCACACTTATTACCATGCTTGCTTGACAAATATCGTTTTTATCACACATGCACGGAAAACCCGATTTCCCTTGCTTTTTTCGGAGAGTAAAATGGCATTTTGTGTCCCTTGGGAGACAACTAGACACATTGTTCATTCCTTGGCCATTTTTTATGCCGATTTGACCACTTGATCAAATAATTACCCATATATTATTCGAGAGAGTACCATCTCAGCTCTGGGGTCTACGCTCAAGCCTGCAAAGTGTCGACTCTGACAATCGCACGGCGAGGCGGCGGGGGGAAAAGGAAATAATTATTTTTAACCTCTGTACCAGTGAAACCCATCACTTCCGTGTCTTTACATACGAACGAAGGCCTGAATGTTGTTCGTCGGGGAAATAAAATCACAGAGCCTTATAGCCGGTGCAAGAGTCGGTTGACCGTTGGCGTCAAGACCCTCGGATCGGCTCCGGAATTTTATTTCCGCAGCAGACCACGCGTTATCACATTCCTAAGCGTTGGTTGGTGCAAAGCCAACCGGAAGCGATTGGTTCTGCGTCAACTAGTACCCGCGAATATGAATATGCGTGGCCCGTCCGAGGAAATAAAATCCTGAAGTCAATGCGAGAGTCTCAACTTCCGGGAAATCATTTATATTAACTCTCCGGAACCCGCAAACCCGATCTGTCAATACGAATATGAGTGAAATTCGAGGTGCCAGTTTGATGTGTACCATCTATCCTTTGGTCCACCACTGCAGTCACCACTGACCCAACGGCACCCCACAAGTTACACCCCTGCAAAGAGAACCGTCCTTAGTGCGTGGCTATTATTCTGGCAAAAAGCTGGAAAATAGAGCCTAGCTGAGGCGTATGGTAGCATCGTTAGGTTCTTTCACGCTTTCGAGCAGTGCGCATAAAATCGATTTCTCTCGAGTGACACTATTTCGAGCTTTCTATGACCCTGGGTGTATTTCAACATCGTTATTATCCATGTCATAGATATTCAGAATGACAAAGAATACCAAGGGCACGATCAATACCAATTATGATTTCAACCTAACCTAAGCCTAACTATACACATAATTATATTAATAATGACATGAATGAAAAACTGAATAACGTTAAGTCACAGTTCGCTGGAAGCCATGGGGAGTTCAAAGCTTTTATTTTAATCATTTTTCATTTTTACATATAGGTATTAGTAAGGCTACATTAATTTTGAAATTCCCTTTCCGAGGTACAGTCTTAGTACCCGCATCGTTATACTTGTACCAACGAGAATTCCGTAGACACAGTGCTGTGTCGTGTCCACCGCTACCATCCGTAGACCTTCTGAGTACTTTATTTGGTTCGCCATGCCTCGCAATGCCAATCAACATATAATGTTGACTTTCATCAACATCGTCAAAATTTCGGGGAACGTCATCGAGTTGCATGACCATGGGTTTGTCAGATATGGCATAAAGTTCCATCATAATTAAATCTCCTGAAAAGCAATTGTCAGCGATTTGAAAATAAGATAAAGAGAGATAGATAGAGTAAACGATTGGTATGACTACGGGGGGCATATGCGTGTGTGAGTGAGACTCACTCACTGAGTGCATTGTGCTGAGCTTGTCATTCTTAAAACTAAGATGAAAACTTTTTATTACTATGTCCTCATGTTCACAAGTACCGATAGATAACGATACACATATGTATATATCAGTTTTTTTTATGTTGTAACTAGTAAACGATTTAAACATACAGAAAAATATTCTTCTTTGTATTAATGTATATACTTTTTTTTACAGATATGCATTTGTCATGAAGAATAGAATGTGATACACGTGGGGACAGAAACTTTGCACTTGTGTAATGTTTTCAGCACTCGCCTTCGTCTCGTTCTAGCGTCTGCGGCGCCTCCACTCCACTGTGGCTCATACTGAAAACATCACACTCGTGCAAAGTCCCTGTTTCCCCACTTGTATCACAATTTACTATTTCTTGTCTTTTTTTTCTCAATTTTAATTTTGTCGCATGTCATTACGTGTTACGTATGTTATGTACATTGAGATGAGATGTGAATACCAGCCAACAACTAATGCTAGGTCACATTCTGAAATCAATTGTGAAAAAATGTTGTTGTACTTGGCAGCGTCCATTGATTTCGATACTTTTGTAGATCGAGTGCTACTTCTTCGTATATTTTGTTAACAAATTTTTGTTGATAGTTTTAATGTACTTGGCGCAAGGTTTTTGCACGGCTTTTATTTTACAAGACATTAATAATTATACTTAAATTTCAGGGGAAAAAAAATTCAATATATAAAATTTTTTTTTAATAATACAAAGGATTGTTTTCCCACGACGGAACCAGACTCAATATTTGTGGAATAGAGACTAGTTTTTTTAAAAATTTAAAACAAAAATCGAAAGATACAAACAATGTTCAAAATTAGATTTTGATCTATGAATTGAAAAAAATCTGGTGAGTAATTTTTTGATATTTTTTTTCATCAGATTTTCAAAAAGTTCATTGAAAAACGCACAATTTGAAGAAAAAAAAGCTAATATCAATGCATTTTTGAAAAAGTTATGAGGATTCAAAAAAAAAACATCTAAAATTTAAAAAAATTCATATATCGCGAATGACAGAACCAAAAAATCCGAAAAAAAATCATGGGGCTCTTATTCACAGAGAACAAAAAAATTAAAAAATCAGCACCAAATCAAAAATGTGAATTTTGATGGTAAGTTGGGTTGGCGTAGAAAGCCCCATATGGTATACATATATTAATCAGGAAATAAAAATAAGCACATATCCATAGGTACGCATGCAAAATTGAACGATTTGAATTAGACTTAAGAATAACGATCGTAGATAGAAAGAGAGTTGCAATAGTTCGAACGATTAGTAACACCATACTTTTCTCATTTTCATAATACGTTAAGGTTACCATTTCATTTATCAAAGCATCACATACGTGAAAGCGCGAATCGTGTTTCGTCAGTTTTATAATTCTTTCTTCAAGATAATTTAAATAAAATAGCTCATACTCTAGAAAAGAGAGTATTTTGATTTAACGATTTGGGCATCAACGTAAATTTATACTTAGCATTGTTCAATCATTTATTCATTTTATAACACCTTTATATTTTTAATCATTTTTCGCATTTGGTTCATTTGATAATTTTTTTTTAATCATTTGAATCGCATATTTACCCAGAATCGCTTTCAGAATATACTTTAGCTCTTACCAGTTAAATCCTTATTTTCATTCATTTCATTGCATGACTTAATCCAATCATCATAGTAGTATACTGGCCTCACATAATTAAACAAGACGTATGGCTCTGTATAGAGCTAGGTAAGTAAGTTCCCATATTACCGATTTATCGAAAGGTAGATCTTATAAAAATTAAATTCAAGTTTTACGTGAACAACCATCTGCTCGGGCTTCACCCTCGCGTAACATTATTGATATTATTAAGTATAGAATTAATGTTATAATTAAAACTTATACAGTTTTAGCATGATCGTAAAAAAATATTAATTGTTCTAGTATAGGTGAATTTGAAACCTTTAAACGCACAATTTGTCGTCGAAGAATTAGGAATACGAACATGCTGGTCAAGTTCAATTTTTGCAATTTTTTGATATAAGTAAATTGTGTTTGAATGCCTACACTTTTCAGGAATCTGGGTCGAGGTCGAAAAAGGCCTGGGTGTGCGCCACGTAAGTGTATCGTTCTGGGGTTAAATTAGACGTTCACCTCAACGAGAAAAAATTCTATTTTTAATTTTTGAATGTTGATCTACATTCTGATCATACCTGACAGTAATTTTGGTAATTGCACGGGTTTCTGGTGTAATGATACGTACGATGGAAAATCGGATTTTGTTTCAATTTTGAAATACAACACTTATTAAGTATGATACTTAGGACGTCCGGGCTAAGGCGGCATGAAAAGTTCATATTATTCTGTTATTTATATTTTTTTACGGTGCGAATTTCACAGTTTTATGCACGCATATGATCACTTTTTCCGCTTTCAACAATTAACAACCATTTATGAATTGTAAAGACTATATGACATTGCGATGTTGTATCATGAATAACTGAAATAAATTCATAGTATACAAGATATCACGGCTCGATTTTATGAGATATTGTGAGACCAATTGCTGATGTAAGAGAGTAAATGCCAGTTGTCAAGCGACACGCGTCAGCACATTAAATATATGGATATGCGCATATCTATGAATCGTTCTGAAATGAGGTTAAATGAGGCTAACTGTATTTGAGGCAATTTTCTTGAGCAACAAATCAAAATGTCTATTGTAGATAACGCGACGTAATACATCTACTAACATTTTCAGATCTGTATAATATTATAGAATAAGTGATGATTCGGTTGACCTCGATGGGCCAGCCATACACCTTCCCATGAGGATTCTTCAAGTTCAAAAAATAGTATTCCAAGAGTACATGGAGAAAATCCTTTTATACCAAACATTACTATACTACGCGGGAATTCGTGGCATATCCTCGAAATTCAGCCTTTTATCTATAATTCTAGATATCAACACAACCCCAGATAATCCAGCTCTTTACTGAACAATACTCGAAAAATTGTAATATAGTATGGAAAATTTTCTGATAGTAGGTAAAAAATAACATTCATCGGCGAACATTTTCTAATGAAAGTGTGGCAAAAATTAGTGGTCTTCTATTAGAAATTATCATGCTGAAGAGGATAAATCGAAGGAAAGCGTACGACAAGCGTCGACATTAAGTCTATTTCCGATTCAGCATGGTAAAATTTATAAGGACTTGATCTTTCAGCGGCCGAACGTTTAACATATGATCGTTGGAACATAGGAACTGAATACCGGTAGCAGTTCTGGACACCGACACAAAACAACCAGTGAAGTCCAACCATGGAATATGAAGTCCAACATCAGGGCTGACGGCAGGAGATTTGCATGCATACCGCACCCTCTATATTTAAGTTACTCTAAGACCACGCATATATTTGCTATAATTCGTTCTTTTGCCGTACAGCCTTCAAAGCTTCGTAGTCGGTGGTAAAAATTTCCACACCCGGCTCGGGAATTTTTTTTATAATATGTATGGAATTTTCTTACCGATCTTCAAATTAATGCAAAAACAAAGTTATAGCTTTGGGTTGCCAGCCTAGTATGGCAATCTTACTCTATACTTTTCAGCAAATACTACGAGAAAATTCTCTCCGTGTGAAAAATTTAATTGAAAGAAAAAATGTATTTTAAACGGGACGGTAATTTTCTTTACTAAAAAATTATTAAAGTGATTAATTTCAAATTAAAATTACAATCGAATTGGATTATATCCTATAAATTTCTAACACAATATATATCAAAATCCGTTGATCCGTTCTCGAAATATCTGCATGGATTGAGAAGAAAATTCTTATGTTCTCACCAATTCAAAAACTATCTCGTCAACCGAATTCAAAATCTGATCCACCGTTCTACACTTACTTAACATCCATACTTACACACACATACGCATACATGCCCAAACGCTCAAGCCCAAAAATAGTAAAGTCTCTTCGAAGTAACTGGTTTTTTCGAACAGGCATGTGTGTGTATTAAAATAAATTAATAATATCAAACCTTGAAGACAATGGCATCACATGACCAGCAACATATTCTTATGAACGTCAAGTTAACGACTGGTAAAAAGTAGGGGGGCAGGGAGGTGGAGATGGTATAAGAAGCGTCAATCATCCACCGAAGCTTTACTGTCCGTCGAATGCAGTGTTGATTAATCAATTGGCACGCCTGGTTCTTAGTTTTTTGTTGCGTGATACACAAGACGATGCTATCAGTCGCAAGTTTTCCAGAGATTATTAAAGATTAGTAAAATCCTGTCAATGTTTCAATAATGAGAGATAGAAACTATCACGTGATTTAATATTCATCGATGGAAAAAAATGGCTTGAATGTGGCGTATTTCAGTGAATTTGTGAAATAAAGTTGGACCCGTTTTGTGATTTGAATAGTGAATTACAAATAAAATAACTTCATTTGTGGATATGGCAAGGGTAGAAAGCAACAGTAGACTGAAAAAGAATATCGAAACCTTCGATGATATACTTCCTTACATTGGCGCCGCTGGACGTTATCAATGGTTTCTTTTCCTTCTACTTCTACCGTTCGCCTTCGTCTACGCTTTTCTCTACTTCACCCAGTTCTTTCTCACTCTGACGCCAAACGAGCACTGGTGCACGGTGCCAGAGTTGAGTGATTGGAATCTCACTGACCAGAAGATGTAAGCATCATATGAATTACTTCCACATAAGCTCCGATGATATTTTTACATTTAGTTCGCTATTTGCGGTTCTAGCGGGTGAAAAAAGGGTAAATGCAGCATTTTGCTGGGATAAATCTGCAATTTGTAATACAAAATCTTTGTTGCTAACCGAACAAATTCTAAGTCATTGGTTTATGCTTATGCATGAAGGATTTCTTTATTAGTATACAAGATTTGCTCAGAATAAACCAAGGCAACCATATAACTAGTTTCAATCGATCACCTCGAGTCAAAAATATTCGAGATCATTTGGTCTGTTCCAGAATTGAATTTTGGATCCCAAAACCTGACGACGATGAGGTATCCACTAATGAAGGAACTATTACGTACTCAAGATGTCAAATGTACAATGTAAACTACACAGAAAAATTGAATTCTGGGGTCAAGGAAGCCAATTCGTCATGGCTGAAAACATCGTGTCAACACGGATGGACATTCAACTACACCAGTGTTCCTTACGTTTCGATCGCTGCAGAAGTGAGTTTCCAATTTCGAGTCGCACTGTTAATCAATCAAATGGAGGTCATGAAATTATTTGGAAATCTTTAATGTTTTAGCTCGAGTGGGTCTGCGACAAAGCTTATTATTCTTCAGTTGCACAATCCGTATTTTTTGTCGGTAGTATAATCGGTGGTTTTATTTTTGGCTACATAGCTGATCACTACGGTCGGTTACCTGCTTTGGTTATTTGCAACGGAGTTGGTTTTTTTGCTTCAATCGGCACAGCTTTTGCTAATAGCTTCTGGTCATTTTGCCTGTGTAGATTAATCGTTGGAACAGCATTCGACAACTGCTTTAACATCCTATTTATTATTGGTAAGTTGGAATAATTGCATATTTTAAGTTTTGTGGAAACAACTGTAAGGTATTTTTTGCAGTGATTGAGTACGTTGGTCCAAACTATCGAACTTTTATGGCAAACATGTCATTTGGTATTTATTTTACGGCTTCGTCGTGTCTTTTGCCATGGCTTGCATATTATATTGCTGATTGGAGAATTTTGAGTGGAGTTACCGCAGCACCACTGGTAATAGCCTTTGCTGGGCCCTGGTTAGTCCCAGAAAGTGCCAGGTGAGGTTACTCCATATTCTATAGTACATACATATAACAATCGGGTTTCTCCTTGAACCATATCTGTAATATAAATGATCTAAACCAGTCCAATTGTAGGTGTGAGATTAAAACAAAGTTATCTTCTTATATAGATGGTACATTTCAAGTGGTAACATTCCTAAGGCTATTGAGATGTTAAAGCAATTTGAAAAAATTAACGGAACCACTGTAAAAAAAGAAATCTATGAGGAATTCGAGCAGAGCTGCAACGAAATGATAAAGAATGACGAGTCGCATAACAACTACACGGTCTTAGATCTGTTCAAGAAGCCACGCCTTGCATATATCACAGTCATGCTAGTCATATACTGGTAAGAGCTGCAATCGAAATTAAAAATCACAATACAGTTTGCTATAGCTCAAAAATGTACAAAAAAATCGATGAATTGTGAAATAATATCCGCTACAGGACGTAAACAATATTGATAACGGCCTGCAGTTCACGGAAATAACTATCATGATTAATGAATAAGATAAACGGCCGTAAAATTTTTCTCTAAATTCTGAGAAGGTCATTTGAAAAGCCTGAATGGATTGACTTGGAATTACCTATAAGTTTTAAAACTGCATCTGTTCATAGGCTTCTTATCATCCTTGTATTTGATGGCCACGTGTGGAACATGAAATTATTGGATCCAGATGTTTTCACTTCATTCTCTTTGGCCGCTTTGACCGAACTTCCAGCTGCCATATTGCTAACTCTATTCCTTGATCGGTGGGGTCGCCGATGGATGGGCTTCGTATCGATGATGATTTGCGGGGTATTTTCCTTTATCACTCTAGCAACGCCTCGTGGTAAGGCAATATGTAATGAAACCTGTTAATTAATAACAAATTATAATCGTCAACTTATCGAAGTATCAAATCGCGGAATCAGTGCGTACGATATAATTAATCTGTTGACATTGGTTACGTCTTCGCAGGTGGTATTACTGTTGCGATGGGAATTCTGGCACGATTCGGTGTTAACATAGCCGCAAATATTGGATTCCAGTATGCCGCGGAAATGTTGCCTACGGTTGTTAGAGCACAGGGCGTATCTCTTATCCACATTATTGGATATTTTGCTCATATCATTGGGCCTTACATCGTTTATTTGGTTTGTTTTCTAACTTGCATTACCTAAGATTTCGTATCTTGCTGAATAATCATGGTATTAGCAAGTGCATTTACTGAAACTGTGGAAAACTGCAGCATGAAAGAGTTCTATACAACTTGCAAAAAGGGTGTCTTCCCAGTTGACTACAGAACGCATCTCTGGTCTTTTTTTTGCAGTCGAAAATATCTCCTGTATTACCTTTGACCGTGCTTGGATTGCTATCCATTATTGTAGCTGTACAGGCTTTATTCCTGCCTGAAACCTTAGGCCAGGACTTACCTCGGACATTACAGGAAGGCAATGACTTCGGAAAAGAGCAAAGCTTCTGGTGGGTGCCATGCGTGTCCAGGTATGAAATTACAAAATTTCAAATTACCTAGAATTTCCAAAATGGAGCAGTCTGCCTTATAGCCGCCATTGCCTCAGTTTACAATCGGTTTGTGTCATAGTTCTCTAGATATGTTGATTTCTCAGAAAAAGTGACGATCAGCTTGACTAGAACGCGGGAATTTTTTTGGTTTTTTTATGCACACCCTTGTGCAGCGAGTTTTCTTATGGCTTAGACCCTCAAGAAAATTCCTAAACTTGTGAACATGAGAAACACAAGAAGACCTATAATCAGAATCAAGATTTAAGCGTTTGAACAAGATTTTTTATACCAAATCTTCTAAAAGCACAAAAATATAATGTTTTAGTATCAAATATCTTTTTTGCGACTTACAATACAAAAGTATGCTTAACACTAAGTTCTGGGATGTACACCTACCGAGGTTGATTCTGAGTCGGAAGTGAAAATTAGAAAAGTTACTAGGCTGATAGTAATTATAGGTAAGTAGCTAGATAGTAGACAGTCCACCGCGAACCCAGCACGATCTGTCCGCTAAGTTTCAAAGAGCATGAGAGATAACCTAGCTTTAAAATGTTACCAAGTGAATTAAGTCTGGTTTGGTTTCACGGCAGATCGAGTAAGCGAGTAATCATTTCTTATGGCTTTCGGGTACCGAATACAAACTGTTTTAATATTATTCGAACAAACTATGATTATTTCACGATAATTTCAAAAAATTTTGTTTATTCTTTCCAGGGCACGACAGCCCCCCATAAAAAGTGTGGTAGAAGAAAAAATATAATTCTTATTCGTAGAAAATATTGATACATCAGTAGAAATTCGCTTAACATATGTGAAATTAAAGTATTAAGTATAAAGTATAAAGTATAAAGTATACAGTAATTACAACCAACAAAAAGAAATTACAAGACAAAATTTTTTTTCTCATAATTCTCATGGGGCGGAGGGGAGGAGGCGTCGTGTCCTGAAAATAAAAAAAATAACAAAAGTTATTGAAATTATTGTAAAATAATGATAATTTGTTCAAAATAGTCCAAATCAATTTGAATCCAAAGCGCCAAAGCCACAAGAAATAATTACTCGCTTAGGGAGGCCGCAATGACCAAGGCTCCCCTATGTCAGAAAATAGTAAATGCACATTCCAGAACTTACAATTAATTTCATACGTATTTTTGTATTATGGACCGCAAAAAAGATATTTGATACTAAAACATAATTGTTTTTTGTTTTCAAGAAAATTAGTGTGAAAACTCGTGTTTAAGAAGCTTAAATCTCGATCTTAAATGTGGGCCTCCTTATTTGTCTCATGTTTACGAATTGAGGGATATTTCTGAGGGTTCAAACAATGAGAAAAGACGCTGCAAAGAGGTGTGCCTAAAAAACAAAAACAAAAAAATTCTCATGTTTGAGTCAAGTTAAGGGCCACTTTTTTCGAGAAATTGACATATACTCAGCAATGGCCCTTGGTGAGTTTCATTTGTCACCTTTAATAATAGTCAAACCGTCTCGAAACACAGCCTACAGAACATATTTGCTTGAAAGACGTCCAGAAGTACCTGAAATGTCTACAAGACGTCTTTCGAGCGTTTCCAAAATTTACATTTTTGTCGAAAAAACTCTGAGCTATTCCATGAACATAACGCCAAGTGAATGAAACCTCAAGAAACTATTGAAGAATATGGTTTTTCGAAAAAAAATTTGACGAACCTACGATTTAAAAAAATGCTGGGTTACGGCGATTCACTATGGGTCATTCGACGTCAAATAAGGCCAAGGTTAGACAGCCATGTTATTGATTTTGATGACACTGGGAACATGTTTATTTCACCTAAATATAAAACCGTACTACAGGTTTTTTGTAAATTTTTTTATTTTTTTACGATTCGGGAGTTCCTCTTTTTAATAACCTGAGAACGATGAAAGATACAGAAGTAAGCGATAACGAACTATATCGCATAACAAATGGCTCTTGCAGGGCCAAGACATAAGATTTGGATTAGATCTGAAGAAGCGTGCTACTAGACTACGTCAGTTTTCTGAAAAATCACCCATATCAGTAAACATGCAGTTATTTATTACTTTAAACTGTGCTTGAAATTTCCAGCACTTTCGAGAAGAAGGAAAAATTCCGAAAGCCTTTGACACCAGGTAGTTTACAGAGGATCAACTCTGTAAGGTGATGGTGTAATATTTTTGTTGAATAGAAGAAAGTGCTGCACCTTGGACTACATCAAGGCTAAAATAAAGATATATATGTGCATCAATATGAACATTTTCAAAAGGTATGGCTACTAGCGTGTCATGTTTACTACCAGATATTGATAAATTGTTAATGGTATGTACACTTGGCGAGGCCGATTCTGATCCAGCAGTGAAAATTGGACAACTCACTTAGGTTGGTATCGGAGACATAACCGGCAGCGCCGCTATCGAGCGCCCGCGGAACCCGCTCAAGCTGTCTGCCAAGTTTTCAAAGGCATGATAAATAACCTAACCTCGAAATATTACGAAGTGACTCAGTGTGTGTGATTACTCCAAAAACTATGTGAACATCGAAGTTGCTGTAAAACAGACGGTGGAAGACGGAAGATGGTTTGGAAATCAGAAATATTACGGTGAATTTAACTTTATAATTTATATATAATTCAAATAAACGAATGTAATTGTTGGAAAACAAGATTCTTTGTGGATGCTTACATCGCTTTCAGACGGTGGCAGCCATCGCAGGTAGGAACAAGAAAGAGGGAGCTGAATTATGTGGGAACGAAGTAATTCAATACATCACATACCAGCTTATCGAGCCTGGATCTCTAGTCTCTCGTCTCTGGTCTTTCGTCCCTCATCTTTGGTCCTTCGTCTCGTCTCTCGTCTTGCATCCCTCGTCTCTGGTCCTTCGTCTCCAGTCTTAGGTCTCTGGTCCCTCGCTACTAGTCTCTCGTCTCTAGTCTCACGTTCCACGTCTCTAGTCTCCAGTCTTATGTCTCTGGTCTTTCGCCTCTCCTCTCTGATCTGTCTCCTCTCTGATTCCTCATCTCTTTAGTGTTTTGCCATCGATCTCTCGTCTCTGATATCTCTGTCGCCTTATATTTCTCGTCTCTCACCGTTCATCTATTGTCTTCTGACTCGAGAGTATATTTAATGTCTGCATTCAGTCAACGTAAACTAACAAATTGATTCTATTGTCAAAGCCTACTCCTAGCTCCCCTGCAAAGCTCAGTTTTGTTCAGTTTACTTGTGAAAAATGTATTCAACAACTCTCGAGTAAATAACAATTGAAATTGCCCTGTCGTATTTCGTCACTAGCCACTTTATTATCCAATTTCCTCCCAGTCCGATGATTGTCCAGGTTCAATAAGCTGCTGTGTGATGCATAGAATTACTTCGTTCCCACATAATTCAACTCCGTGTTTCCTGTTCCTACCTGCGATGGCTGCCACCGTCTGAAAGCGATGTAAGCATCCACAAAGAATCTTATTTTCCAACAATTACATTCGTTTATCAGGCATTTTTGTAAAAATTGAAAGTAAATATAAATTGAAGTGTTTTAATATTCTTATGATGATTCAAACACCAGCCCGCCAAGTACCACGTACTCCAAATTTTTTTTCTTTTCTGTTTTTTTCTCAATTTTAATTTTGATTAATCTTTTCTCACGAGTACATATGTCGCATGTCATTACGTGTTACGTATGTTATGTATATTGAAATGAAACGTGAATACCCGCCAACAACTCATGCTAGGTCACATTCTGAAATCAATTGTGAAAAAATGTAATTGTACTTGGCAACGTCCATTGATTTCAATAGTTTTGTAGATCGAGTGCTACTTTTTAGAATATTTTGTTATCAAATTTTTGTTTATAGTTTTAATGTACTTGGCGCAAGGTTTTTGCACTGTAAGTGCTTTTGCCGTAATTTGAATTATATATAAATTATAAAATTAAATTCACCGTAATATTTCTGATTTCTAAACCATCTTCCGTCTTCCACCGTCTGTTTTACAGCAACTTCGATGTTCATATAATTTCTGGAGTAATCATACACAATGAGTCACTACGTAATATTTCGAGGTTAGGTTATTTGTTATGCCTTCGAAAACTTAGCAGACAGCTCGAGCGGGTTTCGCAGACGCTTGACGGCAGTGCTGTCAGTTATGTCTCCGATACCAACCCATGGAACTAAGAATTATATGGACGGAGCGTAAGCTAAGTATATGGCTGGGAGGGGGGGTAGTGTATTCCGACGTAAGAGGGATGCATGGGTATTCCGCCATTTGCAGGATCTCAAGCAAAGTGCTACCTCGCGAGCAAACTGTAAAGCTCGGCGAAAATTCAAAAATAATAAATACATTACATTAATAGTGTCAGTAATGGCCATTAAGTGATACTACGATTCTCAACACGGCGCAACCAATCAGAACACACCAGTTCCCTTCCGCCTTATGGCATTACCTGGCACAGCTTGCACTCCGTCCATATAATTCTTAGGTTCATGTACCAACCTAAGTGAGTTGTCCAACTTTCATTTCCGGATCAGAATCAACCTCGCTAAGTGTATGTGAAGTATTTCACGCCAACTCAGCGGCATTTAATCCTGACCCTCTACGATGTGTTCATGATTTTTTATCTTGTTCAATCCATAGAAATTCGTACTCTAATTTTTTCCAGATTTTTAGGACCAGCCGATTTCTCACAAAGATTTGACGCACCTCGCTTTTTGAAAACAAAAATGCCCATTTTGAAAATTTTCAAAAAATGCACGAAAATTCTGTGTCACAAAACAAGAATTTTGAGCCATTAAACATAGTGGAGGTCTTTTTTCTTCTATTTTTTTTCTTTTTTTTTGTATAAGTTGGACAGAACTCTTTTCTCATTTTCGTACATTTTTTCTGTAAAGAATGCGTATAGCAGCATATTCTTGTACATGTGTATATGTGCACATGTGAACAAAGATGTGCTGCTATACGCATTGTACACAAAAAATGTACAAAAATGAGAGAAAATAGTTTTCTGAAACCTATAAAAAGAAATAAAAAAATAGAAAAACAAATACTTCCACTATGTTTTATGGCTCAAAATTCTTGTTTTGTGATATAGAATTTTCGTGAATTTTTTGACAATTTTCAAAATGGACGTTTTTGTTTTCAAAAAGCGAGGTGTATCAAATCTTTTTGAGAGATCGGCTGGTCCTTAGAATCTAGAAAAAAATCAGAGTACGTTTCTCTGTGGGTTGGATAAGATAACAAATAATGGAACAAATCGCAGAGGGTCAGAATTACATGCCGCCGAGTTGGCGTGCAATACCTCATGTACATTGCTGCGCAGTACGAGCACGACTGTGTCTTCACACGAGCTAGAAAAATTTTGTAGAACGGTGAAAACAAACTGGGTGATTCTCGTACGAGTATGAAGTTGTCGCACGAACGAAGCGAGGCTGACAAAAACACGAGTGCGAGACACACGTATTGTGTATACTACTTTTCCAAACAGCGTGCACAAGTTCGATTTTACACATAGTTTGACTGCGCAAAATTCCTTATTCCCTAGTTTCAAATTTGAACTTTACACACCTTGTTTGGAGAAACAGTATACAAAACAAGTGTGCGTAAGTGATCTCGCACTCATTTTGTTGTGATTGATAAACCATTCGTGCGAGAATCACTTACTTTGCGCTATTGTTTCGTAATGTACTATTTTCACATCTCAATTCGAAAATGTAAAATTCGAGATGTGGACGTGTATTGAGGAATCTTGATTATTAATTATAAGCAGCCATTTCTAATTGTACATGCACATTTGTACGAAATTTCCCATTCGCGTTTACTACCCCACGATGCCTCATTACATGAACATCCCAAGTGCGAAAAGGTAATCCTATTACTTAATTATGTTAATCATACCGTTGTTAATTCAAAAAAATCTGTAAATTTCGTATATTTGTATTTTATTATTCTTATGAAGATAAGAAATTCGCTACGGTCCAACGGAACGTCAAATAAACAATGAATTGAAAGTTCAATTGACCACTCATCCCAAATTCCTTCCCTTAATTTCAAGTCACGGTCAAGTAATCGTCACGATAAAAGAGCTTGTAAAGGATGGTTATTTTGTTGTTATTTATTGTGGATGTTGTAACGAAAGCATAATAAGGATAAATATAACGAATGAGAAGTATAGGAGAGATAAACTCCTACTGTACGAGACAAGCGATGGCCAATGTCCAAGAGTAGTTGGTCGTTAGCCATACACAAAAGAAAAGCCTCATATAGTCGTATTTGACAAATCAATACCGTAAACTAAGATATAGAAAATTTAAACGAAAAGTAATAGTAAATTTCTAAACATAAATCTGCATTCTGCATATAGACAAAGTATGTGTCATTAATGAGATATTCCTAAAAATATTAAGTAGTTACTAAAGACGTCTTAGGATCTAAATCTACGATACCATAAAATATTATATCGAACATACAAACCACAAGTAACATTGTGTTTTCAAACCTCAAGCAGAATGAAATTGAGCAACATGAGATCGACGAAATATTAATCAAAAATATTGATTTATGACTGAGGAGATCTAGAAAACGTCTCACGACTCAACTCCAAGGCACATACCAGCCCTACGTTAAGCTTTATTTATACAATATTATTTTATCAATTGACACTTAAATTACAATGATCAGACCTTACGATTAACAGTTATAAAAAAATGACCAACGAATTTTCATTTTGATTATATGTATGAACGTATTATTGTATAAATAAATGAATATGTACGCCCAAAAAAGAAAAATTTGATTATTATTCGATCGAATTATTTATAAAACGATTATTTGTATTTTCTCTTCTGTGACAGATATCTTCAAATATAAAAAAAAATCAAGTCAAAGTCCGTTACAACCAGTGCCGTCTTTAACATGACGAGGGCTCTAGAGCCTAAACTAATCAAGGTGCCCAGGACTAAACATAGACGACTCGTATTTCAAATAATGTAGGGGACTGAACATTGTCTTGTACCATGTATTATACTTGTTGCCAGGGCAAGCAAAGTGCATGAACGCTCAGGAGATGGAAGTATGCAACAAATATTTGAATTCAAACAAAGTCCACAGCAATATAATATTTTTATTTGGTAATAAGTGGCACAACCTTACATCTAGTCGAAATTATATTTGACTTAATAAATAGAAGAAACATTTTTTTCACAGAAGAAAACTGCAAAAATTACCATATTCTGATAAAATAATCTTCAACCGAGAAACATATAGGTATGGTAATTTCAATAGAAGATTTGCACAATCTCGCGTGCAGTTACATGAATAATTATTAGGAGTGACGGAGAATTAACATAGGGGACGAAACATATATCTTGTTCGTAGCTATATGACAGTCTTTGGTATCAAACGTTTATTAGTGGCTGTTTTCTTGATTTTTGATGGGTAAAATCTTCAATTACGTGCAAAGTCCAGCTCCATTAATACATCGTTTTCGGTACTCATTAAAGATAAATAATTCAACCTATCCTGAAGGATATAGTGCACCTAAGCTCGTTTATCATTCGGTTTAGTTTTGGAAAAGAGCGTCCAGTACTACAATTGGTAATCATTAGTGAAAAAAGAAAATATGAGCGATACCACAACATTAGGAAAAGTGTCTTCAATTTTGTTAGTCGAAGCAGTTTGTATATTTCTGAAATACGTATTTCACCATTTTCACTAATCTGAATATCGTCTTTCTCTGAATATTGAGCTAAATGTAGACATTCCAACTCGAGTTCTTCTGAGTTGAAGTCATCATGATACAGTTTAGCAAATTCTCTGCAATTGATCTACAGCTCAGTTGGATGAATGATTTTAAAATGAGAAAAGAATACAATCCGTTGATTAATTTTGTTGTATCAAGCTGATCGTTGCTGTAATTGCGTAATCAACATGTCCACTATCGATAAATAAGTCTGTTTCTTCTTCATTCTTTTTGAAGGGTAAAGGCTTGTCTAGTTAATTCTTGATTAAATGCTGCTCCATATCTCTGTTAAAATAATAATTTCTAGTTTTACTATAATTTTTTGGGTAATGAACTGAAAGCTTTATTTTTGGTTTCCGCGGGTACGTTTATACACTATTAGAAAAAAAATGTTAAATTTAACATTTTTTGCATTCAACATAAACCGTTGATATTGAGTGTCAACAAACGAAATAAGTTATCAAATTACCATAAACATTAACACACTTTGGGAATTGCTTTAACATTATAATAACATATGAATGAATAATCGTAACAGATGGAAAGAATGCCATTGAATGTCGATTGAACAATCAATACTGTTGATTCTACATTTTCTTAATGTCAAGTTTTACATACGTAAAATGTAATATCAACTCGAAGTGTAACGTATTCGGAAGGATTCTCAACATTATTATAGTGTTCTGTGGAACAAGTGACATGGTTAAAGGTAATAAAATTGAATGTTAATTGAACAAAGAATACCGTTGAATCTACTGATTCGTACAGTTAACTTTGACTTATATAAAGTGTTATATCAAGTCATCAATAAATTTACTATTACGGAGGAACATCATTTTTAAGTTCATTTGATATTAATAATTAGATCGATTCGACTTATCAATTTGGTTATTTCAGCATTATTTGAAATGTTGTATTCACGTTTTTTTTAGTCAATGTTTTAGGAATCTACACGGTCAAGAAAACTAATGGAAACACCCACATTAATTAGTTTACACAAACATTCTATTTATATTATGTTATGTCGTATACATATAGGTATCTTTTCTATTCTATCGAGTTCAGTCTTTCAATCACAACTGATCATATTATCGGTATAGGTTAATATTTTCGTATAGATATATATTTTCTACTAGCTGTAGAAGTCTTTTCATTACAAGTTAAGAATAAAATGATTGATAGAGTACAATATGATTTGAATACGTTATTACTAAATTACAAAGATGCATATAGCTATAATATATATTTTTATCATTACAGAGTTTGACATTTGAACACATAATTCTAACATTCATATTATGCATAGTTTTTCAATCACAACTTATTATAATACTATAGTATAGTCAGTTAGGGGAGAATAAATCTCGAGTGTAGAGAGTCAAATTAGACCAACATTTAATGTTTTATTGAATTTGTTGACGTTTCGGTTGTACCATGGACAACCATCTTCAGAACTGTGGAACCAACATATTGCACTTAGTACATATAGACTTAGGCTATGAAAAAAAATTTTAACACGTGAAAAATAGAATGAGCTACATAGATATGAGTAAAAGTATATCAACAGTGTGCGAATAAATCTATTTCTGAGAACAAATTCTATAAGAAATAAAAATATTCAAACACAATAGTATTTACAAATATAACATTAATAAACTCTTGGAGCACATGTTTCGGAATAGGTTATGTGGCAACCTGTTGACTAGATTAAAGATATTGACTAGAGTAAAGATATTATATCAAAATTAACGTTAATGCTAAGTAGTAGATCAAGCAAATAGGATAATCTGTATGATAGGTTACACAAAGGACGGATAATAGCGGATTTATCTTACCAAAATCAGACTTCTATCGCACCTAAGGTGTTGTAAGTAGGGCACTCAGAGGAGAAGTGACGTATAGTGTGTCTAGGTATACGGAAATCGATATGCTAATCGATAATGACGACAACGTTTCAGAAGATCGATTCGAACAGCCAAATTTGAAATTCCGATAATGAATCAAACACTATTGCGTAAACAAGGGAGCATATATATTGCTTAAATTGTCAATGTCGGATCTTTTGTTGACTGTTATTTTTCTCAATGTAAATCATCTCCTTGAGTATTCTATGATAAAAATTATGTTCATTTGCTAGGATTTTAGTATTAGAAAAATCAAACTTATGACCTAGAGGATTATAATGGTTTGCAAGAGCCGATTTATCGATATCCTTACATTTTATGTTATATTGGTGTGTGTATATAAGCGTTTGTGTAAGTGTTGAGAGGTTTGTCCTATGTAACATTTGTGACAATCCAAACAAGGAATATGGTAGATTAATTCAGATCTATCCATAAGCGGTACTGCATCTTTCAATTGTGTGAAAAGACTTGTTGTAGAGTTAATAATTTTGTCGACCACAAATTCTTGATATGATATGGGATTGTACAATTTGTCAACTTTTAATTTTGTAATTTGGTTTACTAGACCGAGAGGATATTCATTCTCATGTAAGGTTTTAGAAATTAAGGATAAATTCTTTTTTCTGAACGTTGTTTCAGATAACTTTAAACCTCGGTCTACTAAACCAATGACAACACTTTTCTTATATTTAATTGGGTGATGCGACGAAAAATGTAACAAACGGCCTGACCAAGTCGGTTTTTGGTATCAATCAATATGTAGAGTAGACCCTAGATTGATCACAGAAATGTCTAGAAAACTGAGTTTACCTTCCGACTCTAATTCATAAGTGAACTTAATTTTAGGATGGAAACTATTGAATTGTTCTTGTATACAATTGATGTGTTGAGGGTGCATAGCGTACATAGGACAAACCTTTCAACACTTACACAAACGCTTATACACACACCAATATAACATAAAATATGAGGATATCGATAAATCGGCTCTTGCAAACCATTATAATCCTCTAGGTCATAAGTTTGATTTTTCTAACACTAAAATCCTAGCAAATGAACATAATTTTTATCATAGAATACTCAAGAAGATGATTTACATTAAGAAAAATAACACAGTCAACAAAAGATCCGACATTGACAATTTAAGCAATATATATGCTCCCTTGTTTACGCAATAGTGTTTGATTCATTATCGGAATTTCAAATTTGGCTGTTCAAATCGATCTTCTGAAACGTTGTCGTCATTATCGATTAGCATATCGATTTCCGTATACCTAGACACACTATACGTCACTTCTCCTCTGAGTGCCCTACTTACAACACCTTAGGTGCGATAGAAGTCTGATTTTGGTAAGATAAATCCGCTATTATCCGTCCTTTGTGTAACCTATCATACAGATTATCCTATTTGCTTGATCTACTACTTAGCATTAACGTTAATTTTGATATAATATCTTTACTCTAGTCAATATCTTTAATCTAGTCAACAGGTTGCCACATAACCTATTCCGAAACATGTGCTCCAAGAGTTTATTAATGTTATATTTGTAAATACTATTGTGTTTGAATATTTTTATTTCTTATAGAATTTGTTCTCAGAAATAGATTTATTCGCACACTGTTGATATACTTTTACTCATATCTATGTAGCTCATTCTATTTTTCACGTGTTAAAATTTTTTTTCATAGCCTAAGTCTATATGTACTAAGTGCAATATGTTGGTTCCACAGTTCTGAAGATGGTTGTCCATGGTACAACCGAAACGTCAACAAATTCAATAAAACATTAAATGTTGGTCTAATTTGACTCTCTACACTCGAGATTTATTCTTCCCTAACTACCTATTCCACGGTCAAGAATTCACTCACACTATAGTATAGTCAGACTTTGATATTTGAACACATATCGCTAATATAACATTGAAAGTTTTTCAATCGCAACTTATTATACCGTATGTAAAGTTTAGTATACATACTATATACAGTGATACATAGATAAAATTATATGCTTATGCAAAGAATATTTTACCAAGAACACCCAAATCAATGACAGTGCAAAAAGTTTTCCAAGTTTTTCAGCCATAACTTATAATAGAACGTGTGATACATGGTCAGACTTTGATATTTAAACAATAATGCTAATATATAGGTATTATAAAAAATTTTTCAATTTCAACTTATTATATTACGTACAGCTTAGTATTCTATACGTAGGTATACGTAGGTTTTGTACCATTATAGTCTTTCCATCACAAGTTATTATCACATTATATAGAAGAATCTAGATTAAATTATATACTTCATATAAAGAGACTGTTTACCAAGAATACCCAAATTATTGACATCACAAAAAGTATTCTGTTATTATATATTCACTGCTAGTGTCAGGAGTTGTGTAGGAGCGAAAGGACCTCACATAAGGCAATTCACTAATCTTTTTGATAAATAATTCACCAGTATTCTTTTCAATAGAGTATCACAAAGAATTGACAGATATTTCTAAGGTGTCATAGAGTTGACATACTACATATATTGCAGCGTTCACAGAAAAGAACGATAAAGTTTTACCAAACACTGGTAAATTGTTTGAAAAATCAGTGCATACGTATGAATGTAAGATTAGTGTGGCACCCTTGTAATTAACTCTTTTCCCAAAATCGACATATGTTTCAGGAGAAATATTCATTGTCTCTGCAATTGAAGAACAATAAGCATTGTTTTCCAACAAGGCATGTCTGAAATGGGTAACAGTCGAGATCGGTTCAAAAGACTGTAAGTTATTCCGAACATACAAAGTATTTTGTTGATGGCGATAAGCTAAAGTGTGACACATGTTTTTGAAATTCTTTAGTTTATTAGCTAAATCTTTGAAATAGCCATGTTTGCTTTTAAATCTCAGCGTCCAATATGATTTTGGTGGACCCATTCTTTCAATTATCATGGGATAGTGTGTTATCAAATGATGCTTACGTGTTAATTGTGCAGAATATGTTTCGATATATTTTTCATCATGTGTTTTTATCAACATCCTGAGTTTCTTCACTGTTTCGTGTCTAATTTTTACAGCAGAAACTATTTCAACTATTTTTATTAATAACAGTATAACCTCCCATTTTAAAATATGTCTTCGATCTAATTTTGCGACAATATCTTTCAGTGTTA
The DNA here is from genome assembly GCA_963924015.1 of Macrophya annulata. NCBI lineage: Eukaryota > Metazoa > Arthropoda > Insecta > Hymenoptera > Tenthredinidae > Macrophya > Macrophya annulata. The sequence continues at coordinate 11,465,855 of OZ001260.1, forward strand.
CCGGTAAAAATATTATTAAGCAATGTGTTTGTGCGGCTCGTTGGCCAGTGAGACCTCCGGGCTTACTGATGCTTATAGGACTTGGCTTATTACTGATATTCTTTGAACCATGGTCAAATGAAAGAATGCGTTTGATTATATCATCCAAACAACATATTTTATCCTCCACTAGAGCCGTTATAAATTTTGTTATTTCGCCCTAAACTACTCCTTCTAAAAAGTCATGGCCTGCAGCTGCAGTGCAGTTTTGTCCTGAACTGAAATGAGCAAGATCATAGAGCGGGCTCCAATGTTTGATTCCAAATACGTTATTTAAACTATTATCAGAAGTTACCGATTCAGCATGTTCTTTGTAATGTTCATTAGTGCGTAGTAAACTATCTGTTTGGGTACAAGTTATCTGACAGGTATGTTTGTTCATTAAACATATTCTGCAGAAATCGTTAGCTTGAAATGAATCAACCATCCCTAACAAGGTAGCTCCACCCAAATTATCATGGCTCAATGATACTCACGTACCCTTTATGGTCCTATCCGAATCTTAATTAAAAACACCTTCATTTTCGAGTATTTTGAGATCAGTAACAATTACATCAAGAACTGGATTTATACCAAATTGCTTAACATCGGCATTATAACATAATGCTACTAAATGAATATTTTCCAAAAGGGAATTAAGATGCATAGGAAAGTTGTTGATCATAAAATAAAATGCTCCAATTTTATGTTTATCCGTCCTACTACCTAACGGATTACAAACTTCAAATTCGTCATAATATAATTGAACCTGTATTGCGTTTGGGTTATCTCTAAGAAGGACAGCTTTTAAATAAATCGCCATCAACAAAATGCGTGTAGGCTTTGGGATTGATTGTTCGTTCTTTGAGAAATTCTCGTCGAACAACTTCATTTGTAAATAATGATTCCAGTGTTTGTAGAATAGGTATATGGGAAAATGTACACGTTATGGGTACCTGTTTGTATCTCTGAAGAGTAGAGTCATAAACTTGATCAATTTTTATCCTGTGAGACTTCTTAACTGGCTGTCACAGACACAGCCCTGTAAATGCCTTTCTTCTTTTATATCGTGTCATTCGATTTTCTAGCAATATTTTAAAATTATTTATAATATCTGTGCATTTAGGAGTACCATTATTTTTTAAAATATCAATTAAGATTGGGCAAAGTAGATCTGAAGTACATTGTAAAATAGTATCTATGCTTGTGTCAGGAAAGCCTAAGGAATACATTTTCAAAACGTAATTCATTATCTGTACTTCGATATTATTTTCAACATCTGTAAAAGCATCGTTCAAGTTTGCGTCATGTTGAGAATATTCTGAGCCTTGAATATCATTTTCTATGATAGATTCTGTTTCTTCAATCTGAGGTTGAAATTCTGCAGAGTTGTCGTGAGAAGCACAGGAACAGGAGAAGCTCTTTCTTTAAATTGGCATTTATGAAGATGTTTTCGAAAACCCGAATCAGTTCGGAAAGTCGATAGACATACGAAACAGCACTGCGAATTTAATTTCGATCCTTCTAATAACAAATGTTTTTTTTTTTTAAATGTCTATAAATGTCTGAAATATCCAGCGTTGCAAAGTCGCATTCAAAACAGGAAATATCCAATTTTCGACACAGCCTATAATTTAAACCCTGTATCAAAAATGCTTTGAAAATAGAATGAAAATATATAAATAGAAAACATATTATGCATGTAAGTAGATAGGCAAGGCGGGTTCTGGATCAACGCGTGTTAGTGCACACAGACACGCACGCACACATGCGCACCTTGGCGTGTCCGTGTGAGGTAGTTGGTAGGGGGTACGCACACAGCCTCGCGTATCCGTGTGAGGTGGGGTGCGCGGGGAGGGTCTGCTTGAATGTAGGTCACCCGTTAGACGGGCCACCCCCTCTATCTGTCCGTTCGAGTCACCCGTTAGACGGGCCAGCCCCGTAGCGGTACTCGATCTAACGCCTGATTGGTCGGAATCGGGTCACCCCCTAACGGTGAGTTCGCGATCTCGTATCTGACCGCCGCGGTCCCCCCTCTGACGTTGCGACCCCCCTCCGACGTCAGACCGTTGCGATCTCCTCTCTGACCGCCGCGGTCCCCCTCTGACGTCAGACCGTTGCGATCTCCTCTCTGACCGCCGCGATCCCCCCCTCTGACCGCCGCGATCTCCTCTCTGACCGCCGCGATTCTCCCTCTGACGCGACCCTACCCCTAAATCGGCACTAACGCATCGTAAGAACAAGGAAACAAACGAATGAACGAATAAATAACAAAAACCGGTAAACTTTTACCTGTTATCCAACCACTCCTCTTTTAGCACTGAGGGTTAATTCAATGTCTGAGAAATGCGTAAGATTATAACGATCGTTTGATACAGCGGAGTGTGTGAGACATCTGTAAGATAACGTTTCGGTACTGACTAAGAATGAACGTCGAGAGCGATTTGACTATCTCTACCTACATATTCTACATATACAGAATAACGATCAGAAATGTTTTTGAAATAAATTTACGTTCAGAAAGATTGTATAAAAATTTATATATAAAAATGAAAAAGTTAACAACAAATGGAAATAAATTCACGAAGTTTTTACAGTTCGAATAACAAACATGAATCTGGAGCCTTTGAAAAAAAAAAAAAAGACAGAAAAATCGTTAATGGTTGATGGAATTATGAAATGTTTTTTCTAGAAAAACATGATTAATCGAAGTATTCGGATGACTCAATCAATGGAATTTACTGTTATCTTATTAGTTGAACATTTTACCAGTTGCCGCTTCGGGCCGCATAGCCGCCTCAATTGCTAGTTCTGCATTAGCTGCTGTTTCTTGACTAGTAATTTTATGTTTGTAGTGGTTATCAGAGTCATAGTTGAATTCCCGGTCTGCGTGTAGGTAGATTCTTAAAGCTGCCGTGCAGCGACTGCATTTGTTCCAATTAACTTTGATGAGTGGCACCCCACAGCTCTCGCAGAAATACACTGGGGGCAAGATGGTGCTGTGCAGTAGGTGGTGGTCCATATCTACGAGCCATGGGCCCTGAAGTTTCAGTATACATGGCTCGCAGTATACACCTCCGTTACCGTTCTCCTGTTGGAAACGCACGGTCGTGTAGCACCGTGCGCTTGTTTTGAACGCCTCCCGAAGCGATCCCTCACGAGCCTGCCATTCGGGCTCGTGAGGGATCGCCCATCCCTCAACTAGGCTTACGAGCATTCGCACCGGGGGTTCAATAAAAAGATTTGGAAGCGCTGCAATGGAATATGAAAAATCAATAGAACCACAATGACTCACAAAAATCATTCGCACTACATCACAGCAAATTCATAAACTTACACATTTTTTTCACAAGTTGATATTTTTTGAGTACTGTGCTACACTTTCAAGATCTGAGCGGCTAATGAGATCAGTAAGCGATCCCTTCATTAGTGTGCAGACTCCCGAAGATCATGTACAACGAAAAATGTAACACACACACTTACCCTCGAAGTCTTCGTCATCTAAACACCCAACCCGGTAGCAATTTTGGTTGCATGTTTATTATAACGTATCGAATAACACACAGTGCGATAACATTGCTCAAGCTATATAGCATACTGAAGATTCTAAAACAATGCGATAACGCATTGTACTGGAATGATCAACGATTCTGTGAACCACAATAAGTTTATAGTTCAGTAGAAGACGTTAAATTATAGAGATAAAGCAAATGATATCTGACTGACCGGTACGGAACATTTTTATATTGTTAACGGTATTAAAAATCTATACAAAACTGATTCCGTCACCAACAACCGCTATGTACCAGAACGAATGTATAGCTGGAAAAAAATTTCACAACAAATTTTACAACAGAAAGCTCCTTATTATAGGGGAGGGGGAAGTTAACGACACGTTGACTCGATTTCACCTTCTATAAATCACCGCGTTTTCGTTCCGTTTCCTCATTCTGCATGATTTTATTCGTACAAGAAGGTACCCTGACAGGAGAGAAACTTTCGTGTACCCTGTTGAAGAATTTATCGTCAAAAATGGATTGTGAAAAAATTAATAAAGTCTGCCGCATGAACGACTTCTTACCTACGAAGAAAATATCCGAGCTTGAAGTCGGAAAAGATTACAAAGTCACGTCGTTTAAATCTGTTACCACCAAATTCGGACCGAGAACCATGGTTGCGATCGAAAATGATTTTACAATGTTTCTACCGGCCAGAATATCAAAGGCTTTCAACGATGACAAGGATCAGTTGAAACTGTATGAATCTGTCGCTGCGGAAGATCGTCTACGTTTGCGATACCTCGGTGGACAATATAACCAGTGCGAATTTTTATACATCTAAAGCCAGCTAGTACGTCTTGCTATATCGAATTAAGTGAAAAGTTAGTGTGTTCGAAGTATATGTGTAATTTTTTGTTCATAAAAGTTATCTTCCCCTGAACTTTTGATTCGTTTACTGCGAAGTGGGGGATATAAACTGAGAAATGGATAGTGAATCGTGTTTGAAGTTAATAAACATCGTCGAAAGTGCTTACAAGTTGCTAGACGCTGCATCGTCTCATCAAATCGAGCGATGGAAAAAATTGTGTAATCGTAATATCAGACTCTTGAATAAAATCTTGAGAACAGTTACTCTTTCAGTCGGTGAAAGACATAGAATTGTTACAACACTTTCCATACTCCAATCGTTGGGTGAAAAATTCAAAAACAGACAACGAAGTGGTAAAGGTATTGGAACATCAAGGAGAAGGATAAAAGATAGAGTTCAGTGGAAGGATTTGGAATCTGTATTTAAAGGTCGAATACGCACTGGTATTATCGTAAATCTTCGTCATAAGGATCTAAGATCTTTTCTACAGGATTCGAAAAGTATTACGAACGTTCGATTAAAAAATTCCCTACTCAAAGCGGGGAATTTGAAAGTGAATGGTGTACTAGCTTGCAAGTTTTCTATTCTGAAAAACGGTGAAACCATCGAAGAGACAAAATTTTTTAATACAAAAAATGAAGTTATCCTCCCGGAAACGGATATTAAAAGGTGGTTCGATGAGAATCTGATTGATCGCTTGCTGGTGAAGGTTGAGGATTTCCAAGAACGAGACTCGGGTTGGACCCTGATGGAAATTGTCAACTTGATGATCAACATTAATCGGTACGAGCCACTACGAGGAGGATTATCCACCTACGTACAATTACCACCGAGTATACAGAAGAAAAAAGCTGTAGTGAACATCAAGAATAACGATGAATACTGCTTCCTGTGGGCCATCACTGCAGCTCTTCATCCTGCGTACAGCAACCTTGATCGAACTAACTCTTATCCTCATTATAGTTCGGTACTCAATTATAAGGGTATTAATTTCCCTATAGCCTTAGAAGATGTTTCAAAATTTGAGAAAATAAACGGTCTAGCAATAAATGTCTACGGTCTGGAACCCGTTCGGAATATACCTGATGAAATAGTACCCCTTTATTTGAGTAAAAACGAATCAGACAAACCTACAATTCACCTTCTTGCCGTGAACAGTGAAGCAGAGTCCGATGTTTTCCACTTTGCTTGGATCAAAAATCTCTCAAGGTTATTAGCTTCTCAAATATCAAAGCATAAAGGTACTATATTTCTGTGCGATAGGTGTTTATGTCATTTTCAAATTAAAACGTCCTTTGAAAAGCATAAGGTAGACTGTGCGAATATAAATAAATGCAAAATAATCCTACCCGGGGAACAAGATAAGATTTTGAGTTTTCGAAATTATAGATTCAAAGAGTCTGTACCGTTTGTAGTATATGCCGATTTAGAGTCTATCCTCGAGCCGACGGGTAGCGAGGTCTTGTGTGAAAAGCATGTTCCACATAGTGCAGCTTATTATTTGCATTGTAGCTTTGACAACTCTCTCTCAAAATTTGAAATAAACCGTGGCTCTGATTGCATCAACTGGTTTGTCAATGAATTGCGAAAATTGTCTGAATTGGTTGATTTTTATCTGGAAAGAAATGTACCGATGCAGCTCACCAGCGAGCAAACACAGGATTTTCATAATGCTGAAATATGTCATATTTGTGAGAAAAAGTTCACACAGACGGATGAGAAGCAACGCGATCATTGTCATTTTACGGGCAAGTACCGCGGTGCCGCTCATCCAAGTTGTAATTTAAATTATAAAGATTCGCATGTTGTCCCAGTAGTTTTTCATAATCTTTCCGGTTACGATTTACACTTTTTAATCAAAGCTCTGGCTACGTTACTCGACGGTGAAATGAGCATCCTCCCCGTCAACAAAGAACGGTACATTTCTTTCACAAAGAAAATCACTGGTACGAAGGTAGCCTTACGATTTATCGATTCGTTCCGATTTATGGCAAGCAGTTTGGACAAATTAGCCTCGTATCTGGATGATAAGGATAAAGTAATTACACGCAGACACTGTAATAGTGCAGAGGAATTCGAATTACTGACAAGGAAGGGGGTATTTCCTTACGAATATGTGGATAGCTGGGTAAAACTTGACGAAACGGAGTTACCTCCCGCAGAAAAATTCTATTCAAGATTAAACAATACAAATGTTTCAGAGGAGAATTACCGACACGCGATCAGAGTTTGGAGGACTTTCAATATTAATACGTTGGGTGAATATTCGGATTTATATTTAAAAACAGACGTATTGCTCCTATCGGATGTATTCGAAAATTTTCGACGCAACTGTCGCTCTGCGTATAACCTGGATCCTCTGCACTATTACACCGTCCCTGGACTCGCATTTGACGCAATGCTCAAGTGTACGCGCGTCACGCTCGAGCTTCTCACCGACGTAGAGATGCTGCTATTTATCGAGAAAGGTATTCGAGGTGGTGTAGCTCAGTGTTCAAATCGACATGCCGTAAGCAATAATAGGTATATGGGGGCAGATTTTGATCCGAGCAAAGAGGAATCTTACCTCATGTACTTTGACGTGAACAATTTGTACGGTGGAGCGATGAGTCAGTATCTACCGCGTGGATCTTTCGAGTGGGAACACGAGTCGATCGAGGTTTGCAACGTTCCTGACGATTCTCCTATAGGATATATTCTTGAAGTAGACTTAGAGTATCCTGTAACACTTCACGAAACACACAAAGATTTACCCTTATGCCCAGAACACTATACACCCTCGCGTGGTAAAAATTGTAAATTAATGACGACTCTTTTACCCAAATCCAAGTACGTTGTTCACTATCAGAATTTGAAACTGTATCTGAGTCTAGGTTTGAAATTATCGAAAGTTCATAGAATCTTATGATTCGAACAAACTCCGTGGCTCAAATTGTATATTGATCTGAACACCGACTTGAGGAAAAAATCTAGCAATGAATTTGAGAAGAATTTTTTTAAATTGATGAATAATGCGGTATTCGGTAAGACTATGGAGAACGTCAGAAAGCAGAAGGATGTCAAATTAGTAACAAAATGGGAGGGGAGGTACGGGGCAAAAGCACTCATCGCGAAACCAAATTTTCACAGCTGCACCATATTTGATAATGATATGGTGATTGTTGAGCTGAATCGCGTCAAGGTACACTTTAATAAACCAATTTACGCTGGATTTTCTATTCTCGATTTGTCAAAGATCTTCATTTATGATTTTCATTACAATTACGTGAAAAATACGTTTGGTGATCGATCAAAGTTGATGTACACCGACACGGACAGTCTTTTGTATCACTTCACTGTCCCCGATATATACGAATACATTAAACGTGATTTGCATAAATTTGATACATCCGATTACCCGACCGATAACATCTATGGCATACCATTAGCGAATAAGAAAGTATTAGGCTTAATGAAGGATGAGTGTAATGGAAAGATTATGAGAGAATTTGTAGGACTACGAGCAAAACTGTATACTTTTGAAATTTTCGGTGAGGATAGAAAAACACTCAAGCGAGCAAAAGGTATCAAGGCAGCGACATTGCGAACAATCACGTTCGATGATTACAAAAAGTGTCTTTTTCAACATCAAAACTTGACAAAATCTCAGTATCTAATTCGAAGTAAAAAGCATGAGGTTCATACGGTGTTGCAGAAAAAAATAGCACTCAGTTGATGCGACGATAAGAGGGTGATTCTACCCAATACAACCGATACTGTACCATGGGGTTATAATAAATAAACTATTGTATGTATATTTTATGTATCTTTATTGAATAAAAAATTACATATCCGCTTTATCAATCCAGCTGTTGTGTGAATTGTCGAAACCTAACCATTTTACAAACAGTTTATTTCCACGCTTCCGCAGTACTTTCTCCACTAGGTAAACATCAGAGTGTTTGACTTTGGAGAGTTCCTCCTCGTAGAAGCCACCTTCGATGGGTTGATCTTGATAGTCGACGAGTTTGTAGGTCACGGGATCGGTGTTCTCTATCTTACTTATAGTAAATATTTCAGTTGTCCAGTTGGGCGTGTAGCCTTTCTCAAACGTATGTTTGTTCTTGCTGACGCGAACGTTATCATTGACTTTAAACTTTTTGCTCCGCGTCCGATTGATCTGAAATTTCCCGTACACATTCCGGAGCAAAGTCTTCTCGTTGCCAGCTGTAACATCTTTCGGCTTCATACCGATTGTACGGTGTTTGGTGTTGTTGTAAGTCGACACCAGATCTGATGCGATATCTATCCACTTGTAATTTCCTCGGAGGGAAAACTGCTTCCACATTTTATTTTTAAGCGTGCGATTGAAACGTTCGCAGATCGATGCTTTTAGATTGCTAAAGGTTGAGTATAGGGTTATACCATGTCGTTGCATGAGAGCCTTGAACTCAGAGTTATAAAATTCTTTACCACGGTCAACGTGTAATTTCTTCGGTACGCGACCCTCCTTGAAGACAGAGTTCATAGCGTTCGTAACATCCTTCCCACTCTTCGTCTTGATCGCCACTACCTAAGCGAATTTCGAAAAAATGTCTATGTTCGTGAGCAGATATTTGTAGTCATTGTTGTATTTCGCATAAGCAATCATATCCACGAGATCAGCTTGCCAGGTCTCGTCCAGACCTCGCACGACAACGCGACGACGCGGATAATTTCTTCGCGCAGGTCTGTGAAGTTCCTCGACCAAAGCCGCCTTCTTGTCCTCCATGCTCGTAGCTAGCCGGTCTGTACAGCGCTCGTTTTCCTCTCCAATGCGATCAATCTGTTGTCCAAGTTGAGAATGGTCTCGGAGTTGCGAATCGACAAGTCTTGTACCGATTCAACATCATCGGTGAGCTTTTGTAGAGCATCCGTCGTACGGGAGTCCAGGATGGTTATCGTTGAGCGAATTTCGTCTCTGACGAAAGCTGATTTCCCGACCCACAAGATTCATAGTAACAGCATCATTTTGCTGCACGGGATCGGCAACGTTGCACAATCTCTTATTATCTATATCGTAGTGTCCGTCAGCGGTGAATTTGAATCCAACCCCGGGAGGACCACGGCTGCTGGCAGCTGTACCCTTGTCCAACTGTCGTCCAAACACATCGACGCTCATCGTGGAAATGAGGATGGAGGCGATGAGGGGTTGATTAATAAATGATGTCAGCTTCGCGCAATTCTTCGATTACCGATACAATTTCATTGGAGTGACTCGAATTACCGGCCGCTTGGGAAGCCAGGAGCAAACGAAGACGTTCCACCAGCTCGTTGGGGTCGTCCCAGTGAACGTAATCCGTTCTTCTACCTTCTCGAGCAACCATAAACTCGGGTAGCACACCTTTACCCGTGCGTGGTAGGGGTACGGTAAACGGCGGTGCGATGAATTTCTTGAACTTGTGGTTGTTCAGCTCTCGAACAGGTTGACCAGCCTTGTAGAATTTTCGATGTGCATTTGTGCCAAGTACGATTTGTTTATAATTTTGGATATCATCGGAGCTCACGTAGGTCTCATCGGGTATCTTTTTAAATAACAACTCCAACAAGCCTTTGGACTTTTTAAAACTCATGTCTCCGATATGAATAACGTCATTGTCGAAGCTTATCGGTGAGTCACCCACCATTAACTTCTGGTGAGCGAGCACGCGTACACCGTACACGTTATCTAGATCACTTCTTTTTATATTCTCATCTCGAAACAATTCAAGATAGGGATTGGAAGCCTCGTGTCCTAATGATTCCGATTACTCATCCATTGGTTGTAAAGTCATATCCATTTCCTTCCCTTCATCTGCTGTCGAATAGGAATCATCCACTCCAGGTTCTTCTTTAAACGGGTTCACCTCTTCTTTGACGGGTTCATCTTTGATCGGCTCTTATTTGACGGATTTAGCAGCCGTCTGAGAAACCTTTACCAGTTCTTTCAACGGAGTGACCACCGGTTTAAAAACATTGCTCATAGCCTGTTCAGCGATCTCTTTGCCCGATTTTATCATTCGGCGTTTACGTCGAATCGCTGCGCTGGCTTTAGCGATATAATGCAACACTTCTTTTTGTTCGTGAATGCCTGGCATGTTGACTAAGCTGTATCCCAAACGCTACTGATTCTACTCTCCGAGATTTTCCCCATTTATGCTCACAAAACAGTCGAACCCTTTTCTATATCTACCCTCATTCATATCACTATCCTTGTCTATGACGATGAATCCGTACTTATCGTTGTTCCAACACGTCAAGCACAAGTCTTTGAATTGCGCGTAAGTCATATCAGTGTTCACATGATCGTCGTATACGTGTCTCAAATTCATCTCATCTTGCTTAAATAGGACTAAAAGATTCGTATTGTCACGCACTAGATGCTTGGGAATGCGAGCGTAGGTCTGACAAAGATAGAAGCAATCCACATTCTTATGTCTCCCCATACAGAAGAAAGCTCTAATGTTATCCTGCTTCTCACATACCACGTCGTCAAAGACGATGATTGAATTAGGTAGAGCGTCGTTCGGTACAACCACCTGTTCATGCTCGTCAAACGGAAAGTACTCGACGCCATCTACGTCCTCGATCAGCCGCTGCAGGAACTTGTACTTGGGCTGATTCAACGATTTTGAGTAAATATAGACATTTTCAAATCGCAGTCCGTTAGGATGTGTTATTAGGGTGAGCAGTGCATTGGTCTTGCCACAGTTGGACGGTCCGCAAAATACTGCGCGAACGCTGTTTGGTAGTAAATCACCGTGTCGGTTTTCAGTCTCGACATCCCGCTGCACGACTCTGTCGAAACTCATTACAGGTAGTTTGATGGGCTGTTTCTCGAACCTCATCTCGACTCTGACTGAAGCCAAACACTATAAATATCAGGTTTATAAAGATGATTCCTCATTCGCGTACGGATCGTCGATATGATCGTGCACAAAGCCAAGGCAGCCACTCGTAAGCGTGGCGGGCAAGGTCTAGTCAACAGGATCATCAACAGTCTCCCGGTGGAGTTACATCTACCCGGTTATCAATACTGCGGACCCGGTACCAAACTAGCGAAAAGACTCGCACGAGGTGATCCAGGAATAAATCCTCTCGACGCAGCCTGCAAGGAACACGATATCGCCTACTCGAAGAATCGCGAGAATCTGGAAGCTAGAAGTGCGGCAGATAAGATTTTAGCCGAAAGAGCCTGGAAACGGGTTCTTGCCACAGACGCAAATATCGGTGAGAAAGCAGCCGCCTGGGCAGTAGCGAACACGATGAAGGCGAAAAGTAAGCTTGGCATGGGAATCGGGAAGCCGGTGGTATTGAGGAAGGTTATCGATGCCGCTAAACGGTCTATGGTTCCCGGCAAAACTGCAAAAGTAGGCATCAAGTCTGCATTGAAGGGTGCGCGAGAGGCTGTTAGAAAGGCTGGTGGTAAATGCAACGTGCGTTCCCCACGGATTCTACCTGTTCCGTCTAAAGTTGGCGGTTTTTTACCGTTTCTCATACCCCTATTTGCCGGACTCAGTGCTACGGGCGCGATAGCTGGTGGTGCAGCAGGTATTGCAAAAGCGGTGAATGACGCAAGCTCCGCCAAGAGGCAGCTGGAAGAGAAACAACAACACAACAAAACCATGGAAGCTATCGCTCTAGGCAAGGGGCTTCACCTGAAACCGTACAGGAAGGGCATAGGAGTTCACCTGAAAAAGCAGTCAAAAAACTGAAAGTGACGCTACCGCAACGAGCGCTAACTGACGCGGACCTGTTAAAGTACGCAACGGCCCTTGATATTCCACATTTCCGCGGTGTCTTTATGCGCAACGATTTGCCTAAGGACGGACCGCGTAGGCGTGAATCAGCGATCGTTAATCTAGATGATAAAGACGGTCCCGGTACACATTGGGTCGCGTACCGAAAGAACGGCAACGAAGTCGTTTACTTTGACAGTTTCGGCAATTTTCGTCCACCGTCGGACCTCATCGGGTACCTTGGTGTTGGTAGCGTCAAATATAACCACGAAAGATATCAAGACTACGGTACGTTCAACTGTGGTCACTTGTGTCTCGAGTTTCTATATAAACATACAGCGTAATTCTCTGAATTCAGTCTGACTTTCGCAGTAGGCATGGACGATTCGTTTACACTGACCGTATCGGGGAACTCCTCGGTGCTCGAGACTCAATACTTTCCCCCCGTTGAACTTTCCCCTCTCAAAAATTACTCTCTAGGTCTCGTTGAATTACTGACTTTTAATTCGATTCCTAATGTAGATGTTGGTCACAACAAGATTTACGTAGGCGAAGAAATAGTAACTATACCTACCGGTAGCTATGAAATAGAGGATATCGAAAACTATGTACAGGGTGTATTATTGAATAAAGGTATCGTCATCAATATCAAACCGAATAATAATACACTGTGTAGCGAAATTAAATGCAGTCAGCCGGTGAATTTTATGCCGGACGATTCTATAGGTAGCCTATTAGGTTTCACTCCACGCGTGCTGCAAGCCGATAAGATTCACGAGTCCGACCTTCCGGTGACTATTCTTAAAGTAAACTCGCTGCGAGTGGAGTGTAACATTACAACGGGTGCCTACGTCAATGAACGTAAAGTACGCACCATTCATGAGTTTTTTCCCGTCGTTCCGCCTGGATATAAGATCGTTGAAGTACCGTCTCACGTCATTTACCTACCAGTCACCGTAAGGACAATAGATCATATCCAACTCCGTATAGTCGATCAAGACGGCGATTTGGTCAATTTCCGTGGAGAAGTTATAACTATAAGGTTGCATGTCAAGGCTCAATAATGGGAATAGTTTATAACAGAAATAGTTATATTAGTAAGGTAAAATGCCCCGAACAGGTCAGTCGTCGACCGGTTCTCAAAGAGCTGACACCTCAGAACGTGCTGCTTCTGAAAAGCTTAGGTCTCAAGGTGATACCTTCTGGAAGAGGAATTTCCGCAAAATAAGACTACGATTCGTTTGTGTCTGCGTCATCTGCTATAGGCCATGGAGGAGGAAATCTTAGACATTCAAACACCCGTCGCCTTCGACGAGTCTATCGCACACTACGAGGTTCACGCACACAAACCTTATGCCTCGTCGAGTTTCAATAACAGTGACGAGATTCGTATCGCTGTTCAACAAGTCGGAAGAACAAGCTGAATAAGAACGCTAGCCATTTCGATCACTGTAACATCACCGATGTTAAACTCTTCTTGAATTCTCAATGTTATCCCTACGGGAACCTGAATCTGGACATGAGTCATAATCAGTATGCTTTGTTGTACGAGATGTTCGCAAACTTTCAAACCTCCTATTACGGCAAGGAACCTGAACCGTTGTTAAAAAAGAGTGAATTTCTACAATATGCCCCCCTCTTTGTCGTTGACTGTTCAAAACAAAACGAGTCGCTCAAGTTTGGACCGGTGGACGTTCGAGGCAAAACATAACTTTCCTACCGACACGGCGGCCTACTGTTTGATTTTACACGATCGTGTAATTGAATACAATCCCATAAGTGGTGGGGTTAAGAAATTAGTCTAATACGTAATTTTACAGTTAGATTCGTAAGCTGTACCTTCCACGTTTCCCTTTGAATAATAAAAAAATGTAAAGAGAAACTTTTTACGAACCGTTATTTTCCCCATAACTATACAAAAGTAGTTCATCGATTTTTCATATGGTGAGGCGTTTGATATAAAAGTGAGGAAGAACACTGCTGAAATTAGTCAACTTCCAACGTTTTCGAAATCCACATCGTCACAATGGATATGATATTGGACGTGCAAGGCTTTCAACGATTTGACAACAAATTTATATTGAAGGAGCTCGCCGTAATTAGCGTTCAAGGGGACGATACAGGCACGCAAAGCCTGGCTCGTCTTCTTTTTAAACCACCGTGTGCTTGGGGAGCCTTGTCAGCCAAATCTAAGGCTACCAACGCCTGGTTGATCCGGAATTATCACGGGATACCCTGGGACGATGGTAACATACCGTACGAAGACGTGCAGAAGGTGATCAAAAAGGTTGTCGAGCATGCAAATCACATCTACGTGAAAGGAGAGGAGAAGAAGAAGTGGCTCGAAAAAATTATCAACGACGAGTCGAAGCCGGTGATCGAATTGGGGGAATTGGGGTGTCCGAATCTTCAAATGCTGCAACATATCGAGGTGGCTCATTGGCACGAGGACCATCACGGACACATTCCCAGATATCAGTGTGCTTTCGAAAACGTACAGCGATTGAAACATTGGTACTTGACGGAGTGTCCTGGCTCTCGTCACAAATCTATGTATACGTACCTTCAAGTGGGTAGTTTGAGGCGAATGAAGGCAGAAGACGTGGCCTTTTTACCGAAAGATTTCATCCTCATTTACGCTTCGGATATCATCGATGAGGTGTGGGACAAGCTGTCGGAGGCTATGCAGAAGGATACGGACATCGCGGGTTGTCGAAAATGCCAAATACATTACGGTGACGATGGATCTACCCCCATGATTAAAAATTGTTCGAAATGTCAACGGAATCAATTATGTACTAACTTTGAAAAATCTCTCAACGAAAAATAAAAATTATTCAAATGTAATTCGCGTGTTTTTATTCCATCCTGCGCATATCTAAATTATGATGATTCGCTGAATCCTCCCCCACTTTGGATATCTTTAACGTCTTATCGTACTGTTCAAGATATTCGGAGCGTTGTAGAGCTTGGTGGCTCCAACAATTATTTTGCCTTCGATTATCTAACTGTAAGCTATAGCTTGGTGGCTATGCTGGCTCCAGTAATTATTTAGCCTTTCAGATTATCTAACTATAAGCTATCCCTAGCGCGCTGACATGTTTAGGCTCTCCTTGACACCTAATACGCAAACCCAACGGCGTTTCTCACGCTGAGTGTTTTGGGTAATAAAGACTTCGAGGGTAAGTACGTATGTACTTGAATTTCGTTTATGTGTGTATGACTATTCCAAGCTGCACACTAACGAAGGGATCCAGTATCGATCTCAGTCCTCCGTTAGACTTTGATGAAGATGGGTGAAAAAATTTTCCTGTATATTGAAGACGTGGTTCGTTTCAGTGACCCGAGGGACCTGTGGCTATACGCCATGGTCCCGGAGGTTAGTGAATATTTAGAACAAAGACGGGACGATGCGTTCGCCCGGTTTGTGAATGATGATAGGGATTTTGGGGTGATGTTTTCCGATGATGGCGATTCAGATCTGAGTCCTCCACCGGACTCAGATTCTGATTCAAGCCACGAAGTAAGCGGTGGACACGAGGGGGTGGTGTGGGAGGGAGGGAGAGAGTCTCCGGAGGTTCCAGAGCCTGACGAATTCGGAGAAGCGTTGCAGGCTCTGGACCAGGAGCAGGACGAGGAAGTCGCCTAGGCGATAGACGGCTTCCTCGCTGAGTTGGGTGCAATAGGTGAAATGGACGAGGGGTATTTTAGTGACGAGTAGTTTTAAGTGATAATTTTATAGGACAAGTGTGTGAGTAGTTATAAGTGACATTTTTTTCTAGGACACCAAGTGTGCGAGTAGTTATAAGTGACATTTTCCAGGACACCAAGTGTGTGAGTAGTTATAAGTGACATTTTTTTTCCGGGACACCAAGTGTGTGAGTAGTTATAAGTAACATTTTCCAGGACACCAAGTGTGTGAGTAGTTATAAGTAACATTTTCCAGGACACCAAGTGTGTGAGTAGTTATAAGTAACATTTTCCAGGACACCAAGTGTGTCAGTAGTTATAAGTGACATTTTCCAGGACACCAAGTGTGAGTAGTTATAAGTGACATTTTTTTCCAGGACACCAAGTGTGAGTAGTGATAAGTTTTTCTGTGCTGAAAGAGGGATTGGTTGACAGGTGAGAGTCTGCATACGTTAGTTGGCACAGGTAGGCTTGCATGTATCAAATATCTACCACTGTTCGAGCCGATTTAGGGGTAGGGTCGCGTCAGAGGGAGAATCGCGGCGGTCAGAGAGGAGATCGCGGCGGTCAGAGGGGGGGATCGCGGCGGTCAGAGAGGAGATCGCAACGGTCTGACGTCAGAGGGGGACCGCGGCGGTCAGAGAGGAGATCGCAACGGTCTGACGTCGGAGGGGGGTCGCAACGTCAGAGGGGGGACCGCGGCGGTCAGATACGAGATCGCGAACTCACCGTTAGGGGGTGACCCGATTCCGACCAATCAGGCGTTAGATCGAGTACCGCTACGGGGCTGGCCCGTCTAACGGGTGACTCGAACGGACAGATAGAGGGGGTGGCCCGTCTAACGGGTGACCTACATTCAAGCAGACCCTCCCCGCGCACCCCACCTCACACGGACACGCGAGGCTGTGTGCGTACCCCCCACCAACTACCTCACACGGACACGCCAAGGTGCGCATGCGTGCGTGCGTGTCTGTGTGCACTAAGACGCGTTGATCCAGAACCCGCCTTGCCTATCTACTCATGTAGTCATTATATTTTGCTGTCAATTATATTACGTCATTTTCGTTTTTCACTGAGTCATGTCTATGAATGAATTATATTGTCATTGTCGCGTTTTTTTACTGAGATATGTTCGTTTCTGAATCAAGATTGTCGTTCATAGCACAAATCTTAGTGTGAATGTCAATGATTTTCAGCGTAATTTTACATTCAATTCCATAAAAGTAATGCTGATTGTACTTCCAAAACCTGGAGAGATTATTATCAAACTGTGTGTTGAAAACGAAACTTGCCTTGAACAAGAAATCAGTAGCAGAAATTATATACGTAGCTGGGAGTAGGATGGAGAAGTTGTCAACTGCGATAAAATATTGATGAATCGCCAATTCGTTCAGCCCTGCAGCGATTAACTTAGGCTGCTTGCTTTTCTCCTCATTTCTTAGCTGTAGTGAGGTTCCAGCTTGAAACAATATGCCACAAAATTATAGATAAGTGTATTATCAACGAAATTTGTAAATCAGGTATTACGGTGCAGTATTATTCCAACTTACCTATTTGAAAACGATAAATTTGTTGATGTTGTTTATTGCTTTCTCTCTCGATGTTTTATTTTTTCCTCGAGCTACTGGAGGTAATAGTTGCGTTAGGACAATAAGTAAATCCGTCAGTCGATTCCATCCTACAAAAGATGCGCGATTTTCTGTAAGTTTCGATTTACACTACAGTAAATAAGAATATAGCCAAAACGAAACTTTTTTAATCGAAACGACATCACTGCAGTCAACTTGGACCAAAGAAACATTGTTTTATACCCAAAATAAAATTAACTCCAACTGTCAATATGTGTGGACAAAAATGTAATCCTTAACCGTAAGGTTATGTGAAGAATCAAATGCATACAGAATTCTTGAATGTGTAAAGTGTAACACTGAAATATCACATCTCCTAAATAAAGCGTAATTCAGCTGATACAAACGATGCATGACTATGATGAAAAGTTTTCTCACCGAATGTATTACTGTTTCTTTTTTCGGTGTCATACAATTTATTTATTGTGTTGGCGAATTTTACAAAACCTTTTATAAAAGCTTTTTGGTCAATATTTGGGTACAGCAGTTCAAATTCGATATCGATCAGTATAATAATTTTTTTTTTTCAGAAATCAGAAAATAAATTCTTGTATAGTGAAGTCCACCTAATTATTCTACTACGAAAAATCTCAATTATAACAATTTAGGAGTATCAGCAAACCGGGGGAATTGATTGAAAAAATCTCCATCAAGACATTTGTGCTCGCATTTGTGCCTTCTGTAGGTGAATGTAAATTCAGTTTTTTCAATAACTTCTTGCTCTTGGTCAATTGGCACGGCACTTTTTAAAAAGGCCACTGCATCTTTTATGAGATCAATTTCTTCAATTTCTTGAGCAATAACCTCGGTAACTTGAGACTCGGATTTTCTTTTTCTTATACCCCGCTGCGCATTCCACAATCTTGATGCACCTATGTGAACTTAGCATCTCCTTTTTGAAAATCGATCTAAATGAGGTCAGTTCTACTTGCATCCGCAATAGTTCTGAAGTTTCTGATAGTTGATAACAATAGTTCCGGTAATTAAAGCATAGAAATCGTATCCAGAAGAATTGAGATGCTAACTTCCGGTAGCATCTCATTTCCCAGAATTGGATATTCTCTCTGCAGCGTATGATAGTTCTCGGAAAGCTCTACAGTTCTCTATATGTTCTAGCGATAATTCCGGCCGTGAACAATTTGTTCAACAATTTGTTCAACAATTTTTTGGGAATTTGTTAGCACCTCATATTCGTGAATTCCGAGATGCCGAAGTGAATTGATTTTTGATCGACAGTTCTTGGAAGTTCCGATGGAGTTCTCGCCGATTCGATACGCTGAAGCGATAGTTTCGGCCGTAAACAATTTCTTGGAAATTTGTCAGCATCTCATATTCGTAAAGTCGGAGATGCCGAAGTGAATTAATTTTTTATCGACAGTTCTCGGAAGTTCTGATAGAGTTCTCGACGACTCGACGCGCGGGTGCGATAGTTCCGGAATCCCGGAACTACGACGAGGACATGGTGGAATAATGTTCCATGTTTTTTTTTTTGCTCTATTTTTCAATTTCATTTACCTTTCTTTAATGTTATTAGCTTTTAAAATTTATTTTTACATTTTTTAACTTTTTTTAAAAACTTTCTTTTAATATATTTAACTTCTATTATACCGTGTGTTTGTGCAGAGGCGCTACAGTATGTCCAGTAGCGGATGTACAGTCGCTACATCCGTCGGATGCGATCGCTGCGATCCTTCGTGTACCGAATATTTGGCGCACGAGAAACGTTTCGTAAGTATGATAATTGTTTTTAATGACAATATTCAACGTTTGTCACGCTATAGACAAGAGCACGGCCAAGCGCGCCATCAAACGGCGCACTGAAGTATTAGCTTTAGCTAATGATTACATAGATCAAATTTAGACTGTATCTACTATACCATACCGCTAAATTTGCGTAACCTGGGTACCCACGCGGCTGTACATCCGCTACTGGACATACTGTAGTGCCTCTGCACAAACACACGGTAGATATTGATATATGTATGTCTTAAGGCTGTACGAGGGGGTCCGGCCATTTTTAAAGTTGATGGCAGCGCCGCTACGCGTTGAGTTTTGGAACTACTGCCCGCCAGGGCCGTGCCCAAATAAACTACGGGTGTTATTGAGAGGGCCCCTAACTTTTTCTCAAAGTCTATAAATTCCAAATAGTTCTTCAAGATATATTTTTGCATATCGAAAGACAATTTTGCAGATTATATTTTATAATACTGATCAGATTATCTATCCCTTTTTCCATATCTTCACATCGACTTTATCTATAAACTGATCAGAAAAATTGTTGGCAGACGAATGACACTCATGACAAATTAATTAGGCAGTTAGATTTGCAGTTATCTATTAATATTATCGAGCAAATAATGAATTTTTGATTATCACGATAATACCATTGTACTCCATCTTAAATTATTATTCAGACTTTATCATTGCAATATCAGATTTCCTAACTGAT
The DNA here is from genome assembly GCA_963924015.1 of Macrophya annulata. Taxonomy (NCBI): domain Eukaryota; kingdom Metazoa; phylum Arthropoda; class Insecta; order Hymenoptera; family Tenthredinidae; genus Macrophya; species Macrophya annulata. Next base: position 11,485,744 of record OZ001260.1, read on the forward strand.
ATTATTGTGAGCAGCTAAGGAACAGATATCAAAAGCATGAAGTTTCATGCGACATAGAAAAGTTACCTGACTTTGTGGTTCTTCTCGAGACGTGGTAGTGAAATATAGAAAATTGTATGGAAATAATAAACCAATCAGATTAGAGCACTTCAAGAAGCCTAAATGAAATCTTGCTATTTAATCGTGATTATTATACCAGTTCATTAGTTCGATCAGTTGTTGAGCCTACGATGATGCTGAAAACTGAACGATGCAATATTCCTCCGAAGCCCATCATTTTGGCTGCGTAAGGTCTCCTAAATTCCAAGAAAAAACGAAAGATCTGCAAACTTAAGTGGAACGTGTTCAAAATTATGTCAAAGAAGCAAATACAGCGCCGAATCCTAAGAATTTCCAACTTCTATCGGATCTCTCAGTTTTGATCACAACCCAAAAATTACAATGAATTCTAGAAAACAAAAAAATGTTTTCTGAAACTGGGAACTACTTTTTAAATTTCACTCTGCAGCTGCTTTTATCATTTTATTTTGAATAATGTTCTGCAAGTCCAAAGCTCTTCGATCATTGGCCCCGGTGAAATATTTCATCGTTGAGATTCCAACATCATAGAAGGCTCAATGATTGATCTGGCCAAATTAAACTAGTATGATGATTACTATCAAATGGCAGCACTGCATTCAAGCTTCTTTAAGCACTTTAATTTCATTTTGTATTATTTTCACACAATTTTATGTATTTTACTGACATGCTTGTCACGAAGCGCTAAATCAGATGAGTTATCGTATAAATCATATGTGCTAAGATTTTTATGCCTGTTACATAGTTAATTACATTAATATCAATTACTGGGTGTAATATTTTGATGATAAAGACTCATTTAAGAAGGAGTAATAGGCATTATTGCAATTGTCAACATTTCATCGATCGCTCAATAATAGGGGAACATGTTGTACTTTGGACATGCTTGTGCGTTTTATGCTTAAAAACGACGATAGTAGTTAATACATATTTCAGCAAATGACACTTTTAAGCTAGTTGCATACGTCAAACGGCATACATTTGTCTGTTAGATGACTTCGAAAATTGTCGCCGGGAAAAGTAAGTTTTTTCAGAATGATATATTTGCATGTACCAGACTTACTATATTCAAAGTGGGTAAAAGTTAGTTTTTGATTGAATCCTTCTTCATTTGGCGGTAACAAGTAATGATTAATAATGTTGCATTCCTAACCTAAAAAAATCTGTCCACCATTTTTTGAATTCTAGCATGGTGTTGTACCTTAGACATGTCCAAGGTACATCGCGTAGGTTACTCAAGTACAGTTTCTTTTATAATGACTATTTACTCTATCTATCACTACGTGTTCTTTTTTATCTATAGCTTCTCCAACGGAATAAATAGAAATGCCGCGCAGTAAGAGAGGTGTCAAAAGAGATTACCCAGATGCAGAAAAAATCCAAAGTGCCATAAAATTGATTCAAGAAAACAAAATCACTCTATACGGTGCTGCGAAGCATACTAGGGTGCCTAGAAGCACAATTAGAAGGCGTCTACAATATTTTATCAACACTGGTAAAGAAAATTACTTTCTTCGCGAAAATAACGCTACAAAAAAAGTTTTTAATGAAGAAGAAGAAAAGATACTGTTGCAATATATCAAAGACGCAGCAATTTTGCAGTATGGTCTTACATTAAAAAATGTGTGTGAATTAGCATATAGATTTGCTAAAGAAAATAATAAAAAATATCCGTCCAGCTGGGATAAGAACAAACTGGCCGGAGATTATTTCTTGCGTCTGTTCCGAAAGAAATACAAGAATGAGATATCACTTCGTAAACCTGAAGCCACAAGCTTGGCGCGATCAACTGCATTCAATAGAAGTAATGTTGCAGCAACATTTCAGAATTACAAAACAGCTTTGACTAAGAGTAATTCGCCGCCAGCTGTGGATATTTGCAATTGTGATGAGACCGGATTATCAACGGTTCACGTCCCACCCAAACTTCTGCCTCCAAGAGGATCAAAGCAGATTGGCTCTATGACAAGCGCGAAAGGAGGTACAAATGTTGCGATGATTGCAGCGATGCAGCTGGAGGTGGTTTCATCCCATCGATGATCATTTTTCCCCGTGTCAATTTCAAGGACTATATGATTAATGGTGCTCCACCTGGAACAGTTGGTGCTGACAACTCATCGGGATGGTCGATGCAGAAATATTTACGGTTTTCTTTAAACATTTTCTTCGATATGCCAAACCATCGAAAGATTCGCGATGCATTTTGCTGTTGGACAACCACGAGAGCCACATATCCATCCCTGTGATCCAATTAGCAAAGGATAATAGAGTAATTTTGATGACTTTTGATCCACATACAAGTCTCAAAATGCAACCACTGGACAGGACCGTATTTGGTCCATTCAAAGCATATTATAATACTGCGATGAATGAGTTCATGATGACTCCCGGAAATGTGGGAAACCAGTTACTATCTACAATATCGCCCAATTAGTAAGCAAAGCTTTTCCTTCAGCTTTCACACCATCCAATATCATTCAGGGTTTCCAGGTTACGGGATTTGTTCCTCTCAATGAAAACATATTCCAAGATTCTGAATTCTCGCCATTCGACGTTACAGATCGCCCACCCCCGTCTATAATTGCTGAAGATGTTGTGCCCGAAGTTGATTTACAATTTGCCGGATCCGTTCTCGCAACTTCGGGAGCCCTCTCTTCAACAAGACGTGGATATTCAGCCCGAAGTTTTATCGTCGACCCCAGGTATTGTTACTCCTTCTATGATTCGACCACACCCAAAAACGCTGCTCCACGAAAAAATACACGGACGGGTCGAGAGAAGGGTCGGTCTCGCATATTAACTGATACACCAGAGAAAACAGCAATCGAAGAAATGAAGAGTGCCAAGCGAGCGAAGTATAAAAATGTGGTTTCATCCAAGAAAGCCAAGCGTGTCACTAAAAAAGTTGTTGCTGTTAAAAAAAAAATATCACCAGTCCTGAATCTTCATCACAAAGTTCGTCGGCTAATTATGCTCCACTGAAAGACTCGAAGATATGCAATAATGAAACGTCCACACTGGATACCACTTGCGGATCAAGTGGCGATTCAGGATATCAAGTGGAAGATTTTGTTATCTTCCTTTACGAGGGCGAATACTTTTCTGGAAAGATTATCAGATTATCCAAGAAAGCGGCTATAGTGAGCTGCATGTAAAAAACATTGAAGAGTTGGAAATGGCCGGAGAAGATCGACACAATAGCCTGTCTTTGGGATGACATCGTACAAAAAATCCAACCCCCTGAGAAATGTCATTCTCGAAGAAACATTTTTTAAGTCAAGGAAATAGCCAAATATTGGGGTAATTAAAGAGACGTTATTAGAAGTTCATTGATAAAAGACTGACTATGTCGTTATTTCGTTTATGTGTTTACGTTGATTATACGAAATAGCTTACAAAATATTCTATTAATTTAAATACTTTATGCTTCATTATAATATTCTGTTAATATATGCAGTTCATTTACTTGGTAAGACTTAATTGATCTCTCCAAGCAATGATTCAATATTAAATATAACTACCTATACTTGTAAGGCTTTTATCCAAATATTATATATTAGCTAATGTAAGCATTATCACATAAATGAAAACAAAACAAATTGTATTTTTTATTTCCGTAAGTATTGCAATAAATGAAAAAAATTAGAAATAGAAATAAGTTTGTCGATTGAACACCTGAATAGGTAGCTAGTTATAATAATTGAGATGTGTGTCCAAAGTACAACCCACATATGTTCGAGGTACAAACCCCCTGTTGTACCATGGTCCCAAATACACTTTTTTGAAAAGCACTGAAAAAATATAAAAATTATCTTATTTAATCATTGCAAAAAAACTTATTACGTGCCTGATATATGTTGGAATAACATTCAATTCAGTTTGCAATTTTATCTACACCGTGTCATTTTTGAATAGATGAAAACTGGAAATAGGTCTGAGGTACAACATGTTCCCCTACTATAACCAGGGGCTCAAGTGAAGAACGTAGAGCTCGTGAAAATGAATGCAACAGAGCAGCCTCAACTTTTGGTTTGGGAAATCCCCTGAAACGTTATTATTCAAAACCATGACATCAGCCAACTCACGAAGGGGTGATACTCTTCTTATAAATAAACAAATTGTACAATGATTTCATTAGTCTATTTAACTATGCAATACTGAATTATCCGCATCGTCAAATTAAAAATCAACTGAAAAATAATTGAAACTAAACAAAAGATTGCATTTTGATAACCAACTACCCAAATTTAGCCATTGATACAATCAGGGAGTAAGATAATTATTAAAAAAAAAAAAAAAAAAAGTAGAGAACAACAATCAACCGGTGATTATTTCAAACAATATTTCAAGTTTACGAGGTTATCCTTATTCAGTCTAAAATAATTTACATTATACTTTGGTAAATATGCAAAAATCTATGTGAAAAGCCCTGCGAAAAAATTCATTTAACCAGAGAACACAAAAACCAATTTGGAATTTTTTTCCAGCCACTATAATCAGAACTACAACTAGCTCTGTACAGTTGATTAAAGTCATAATTATTTATTTCTTATTATCATGTTAAATCATGCCAGCTTCATTTATTTTACACGCCAAAGTGACACCTAACCTTCAAACGACATTTTCGTGTATAACGAAATATTCTAATATCTATCATATTCATGCAGCGCACTGCTTAAGCCGCAAGAGTGTACGCTTCGTATAGGATACAAACGTGTGTGACTGTGTGAGTGAAATGGACTGGGCCATATATGTAATATTCCTATATTGCTAATTCCTATAAGTGGAGGGGTTAAGAACTAAGAGAAACAGAATATATCTCTAACTCACTTCTGCACCATGTTCTGCGCAGCTGCGATAGTAATGTTCTACGCAAGTGCCAGATGTTGACTTGCGTAGAAAGCTCTGATGTGATGGAGATAGAAAGAGACGCCATTATCGTCGGCACCGTAGAAATGTAGCCATATTTCAGACCCTTTTAGCAATATAGGAGTATTACATATATGGACTGGGCCCTCGGGAATTTGTATTCGGCTATGAGTTCTGACAGTTTGAGTCGATGAACCAATGGTGGCGCCATCTATTAGCTATAAAATTTCACCCCCTAAATTCTCCAAAAGTAGATTCTATTTTAGCTCGGGATGGGGATTTAACTATTTCTACAATAATATAGTTTAGCGTGAAATAGTGCTCAGTATTTGAAAAGTGCAAGAAATTATCATGTCACAATAGTTAAATTTCACTTGGCTCATGCGGCAGCCATGTTTGTTGTGTCAGTGTGTGTATCCGTGTGACAGCTACTTTAATAATATTTTATTCTAAGTTCACGTTCATTTTTGGTTAGCCTCTGCTATTTCACGCCAAACATTTGTATTTAAGAAACAATTTACACACCTCAGATTTGCGAAATAATTTTTTATTCGTGCGAGTTTAAGGGGCGAAATTCATACATAGGTGTGTACATGTGTTGGTGCCATTACCCCCACCATGGGACCCCTTCGGACAGCCTTAACTCTAGATTCTTACTTTTTGTAATTATATATGTTTTGAAATAGTACATTTCTTAACGGGTACGGTAAGGCTTTTTTGACGAAACGAGAGGTTTACAGCACTCGCCTTCGGCTCGTACCGTAAACCTCTCGTTTCGTCAAAAAGTGTTTACGTACAAGTTAGGAACTATATTTTTCTCCACGAGAGCCGAAACCAAGCGGCGAATGTGCGATTTTGAGGTTAGAATGAAGAAAAATATTTTTCGACACGACGGGCGCAAAGTTCGATTTTGCGCCCGCTTCGCGTGCACAAAATTCAACTTTCTGCGCATCGTATCGAAAAACAAGATTCGATACATGTGCGAAAATTGATTCTCGACTCGTGTAATTGTCACCCTCGCTTCGCTCGGGCGAAAAACTTCACACTCGTCCGAAAATCAACACTTTCGCACTAGTATCGAAATGTACTATTGTATGCTTAATTCGACTTTCTTTAAAACCCCTCCAAAATCTTTTTTAAACAACGTGATTGCATCCTGAAAGATGTATAAGTTTCTCAAAATCCCAGCTCTTTTGACGTAATGTTTTGCAGTTATTTTACCATCACGTAAAACAGACAACGCGAATCTCAGGATACAGCTGTTAGATGATTCGATCTTATCTCGATAAGCCTTGTGTGTCGTGATTCCATGTGCAATGAGCTGGAACATGGTATCGAACGCACATGTGTGGATAATATTCAACGTCAGCTTCTATTATTTCACTGGGTTGCAGCGAAGGCCGTTCGGCAATAATGGAATACTCACCATCCTAACGTCTTTTATAAAATCCCATTCTGGGCATTTATCTAGATACGATGGTTGAACTCGTTTCTTTTGGGAAGAATCATCGGACAATTGTACTGAACCTGCTTCTTTTAGAGGTTCCACTAATCCTTGCCAATCTTCGCAGGTGTTCCAAGTGGCTGTACTGTTATCGACGATCTCCTCTATAGGCTCATAGAAAGATTTTCGAAGTGCCTGGTAATATATCTCGTCATCCATGGGCTCTTCAAATGTCGCATCATTGTTGACCTGCTCATTATTTTTTATCTTGAGCTGTGTGTTGCTTATATTTTGACCATCAATGATAAGGGTGCTGTTTTCAAGCGATGAGACTCTTGATTAATCTTTGATGTAATCTTCTGCCGTGTGGTTAGTGTTTATTGCCGGTAAGGGGTAGTCCGTGAAGGTAATACGTCATTTTCATTCGATTTCAATATTATTTTGCGATCAACGTGCTCTAAATGTTGAAGTACAAATTTGTCGACTCTCATAGGTAATTTTCCGCTGAAGGCTCTTTGTTTGAGATCGGAAGATTCACCCTCGACGGAAGAAGAAATCGCGATTATCTCGCCTCTTTTGAAGAAGGGCCTCATCAGGTTTGTCCACAATGGTAGACAGGGTAATAAATATTTGCTTAACTGCATGGCGAAATCGGGATTGTAGCAAGCATTGATTGTACTGCCATCAATGGATGTCTTAACAATATCACTGGCGTTGTCAAACGAAGACTTACTCCACGCTTTCCAGTCTCAATTTGGTTAATTTTCCACATCTTCAGAAACACAATCATTGTCAGATTCATTTTCGGATTCAGGGTCGGTGTCGCTGTGCATATCTTCACTGATAATTACACCTTTTATTGTGTCATTCACTTGAATGTATCCGATTTTCAGATGCCAAAGATTGTTTATTCGTAGAACATCCAATACACTCGCTGAGTGGTACTGTTAATATGGATTCGAGGAAATAGTGCAACTCCTGTAAGTTGTGCATCTGGTAAGCCTGACTCACACAAAGCAAATGAAATTTTCGAATTGATACTTTCTCTCTTCCTTCAAGACATTTTCATGTGCTACCATGGCTATTAGATGGCTTACATCTAATCTGATATAAGGAGATGGCAACAAATCAGTAGTTCTCATTACCGCGACCTTGTAACATCTTTGTAAATATTCATTCAAATCCGTACATTTAGCGAAAATTTTCGAAACAGCGATCAAGAGAGCCATGCCAAAGTCGGACACAACCATGGGTGGGATGGGAACACCGTTCGATAAAATGATTCGAAGAAAGAACGCGATTTGCAAAGCTCGCTGGCCCGCTGATACCATCTGAAACACCGGCACGTTACCTTTTTTTTTAACTATTTCATGATACGTTACTGCCTTGTGTGTGTTGCTACTTGGTATATTCTAGGGATGGGCGATATATATCGATATATCGAAATATCGATATACCAATGCCCGATATTTAAGCGTATCGATATTTTGTACGTCGATACGTATCGATATGCGATATCGATATTTTTTTGGATATCGCCCATCCCTAAATGGAGGAACGTTCCCGGAGGTGACGTCACCCGTTCCATGTTAGCAAATGTAACAGCGCTCGTTGTTGGTTCGTTCTAATAGAGCAGCCAGTTACATGACAGCAGATGAGAAGCAACCATTCTCGTTCAGTCTCTCAAAATACGTTATTTGCAGCCTACTGAATAAAATCTTACAGACTTTTGTGTTAATTTGACTAAAGCAGTCTATTCAAATATCGCGAAACACAAATATAATATCAAAACAACTCATTTCAAGTGTTCAACCAAACATAATTTATTATTTGTTTTTAACCTACAAATTTGAGTTACATAGTAACTCCACCGTTGCGTCCTATGAAGAGACTAACATAAAATTGACATTGTTCTTGCGTTGGAAATTGGTGATATGAGTTTCCTGTTAAAATTAGAGGATTTATGTTAAATGTAGTGCTTAACAATTTTTAACGATTTTACATGAATATGAATTGTTAAATGAGCTCTAAAAAAGTGGGAATTTCAACATAAAAGTTTCAACATACAAAAAATTCAACATTCACACTAGTTAGATCCAACAGTCTATAATTAATTTCTAAAAATTATATGTTCTCTATTTCATTAACATTATTTCTTATTATTTATTATGCGACAGATTACCAACCTCGGTGTTTTGGAAAAGTGGTATCTAACACTCCACTTCGTACTCTTGTACGCTCGTACAATACAAACTTGGCCTTTCTTAATTTTTTACGATGTATATTCTACAAATAATGTATTAAACCTACCCCTCACAACTATCCTGTACAACTCAACAAAAACAATATTTGTACATAATATGTAATCTAAGATTAGATATCTATCCTAAAATGTCTAATACTGTATTTAACATCTGAAGTGTGAATCTAGAATAGGGTAAATTGACCTATAAATGTAATACTCTAATGCTATATGCAATATCTGAATTGTAAAGCTAGAATTACGTGAACTAACCTACAAGCATACCGAGACAACTTCTGAATTTAACTGAAGTACACACTTTTCTTATCAATATTAGAATACAATTCACTGTTGAGACTTAATATATTAGGTTTGGAAATATTTTAATCCATGCACAAGTCAAATTTTAAAGATTTTGGATGTCTCAGATTTTTTTTCGCAAGTACACACGTCAACAGTTCTATATAAAAAGAAATATGGCGTTCAGGTTCGGCGTCGTCTCCTACCCGCCGTAGTCGCCCACTATCTGGTATCGGTCAACCATCAGCGCTCCCAGTCCTATACCCCACTTCGGATAGGAACTAAAACATGGGACTCACCGCCCCATAAGAACGTTTCCCCCACTGAGAATAAGTGACCGTTTTCAGGTAGGCCGAGGGGCGTTATACGGTTGTAGCAATTTTCACTTATAGAGCCAGGTTGCCTTTAAAAGCCCGGACGTGCCGACCCCTGTAGACTGAATCTGCGTAAAGATGTATGTATTGTAACAAGGCAAAGTATTTGCCTCGTAAATGACAATCGACTCCTCCTCGGATGATAGTGACCTCGCAAATAGCCAAGTCGAATAAATAAACGAGAAGTCAACCCAAGCTCAAGTTACCAAGGTTTCCTAGTTCAATAATAAGTTCTGTCCTAATTTTTATGATTTCTTTCCTACATTTCTCTAACGCACCTGACAATGGATCTACTCAACGGAGAGGGTTCGGAGTACGAAGCCTGGTAGGATACCTGAGGTTCTCCTGGGCCAGTAGTCAAGACAGGCAAGAACATCAGTTCCTGAGGTACGCCTGGAAGTGCGCTGCACCTACTACTCTTACGATAAGGGGTAGCTCGCCCCGCACCAATTAAAGATCCGGCCTCGCCTCCCGGAATTATGCTGATATACCCCCTTCCAGGGTATCATTGACATCCCTCCGCCATCTGCCACTGTCTTGGCTAAAGCTCAGAGTTCCGCAAGGCCCTGCCAGGCCCACCGCAGCACCCTGGGCGGAAAAGTCACTGCCACCTAGACTTGGGAGTACCTCCCCCCCCAATAAAATGATCTGCGTCACCCCGGTCGATTCCGGCGTCACTTCTCGTTTTGCATACGTACAATCAAGACGGTTTTTATTTTGTGACTGCCAATCTTCTATTGAATCTTATATTACCACTTTCTGTATCTGATTAATCTTTTTATCGTCTTTAAAGAACTTCTGTTTTTCTGTGTAAGTGCCTGAGATTCGTCTCAAGGTAAGATTTCATACCTATTCGATTGTTTGAAAGATTATATCTTGTAAAATCAGCGTACTACGCAGTAGGGTCACACCTCATAGAGGGTGACGCCATTAGCTTTACTTTCGAATTGTCTTACTAGATGCCCTGTCTTAACATTATTATTGATTATTGATTCTTGTATTATGTTTATTTGACATTCTTGTATTTAATTTGTCATTATTACGAGAAATACGCGAGATTAACTATCGTACCCTCGCGTGTCTTTTGTTTCCACGGCTATCTTCTATACCGTACCCCGTTAGTGGACTAATTATTGTTTGCGTTTACTCAAAGATTAATTAATCTTTCCAAAATCTTAGTCTTCCCCCTGCCGGACTAATACGTCCAATAGTCTCAAAGATAATTAATCTCGACAGATTGTCAACCCACGTGTGATATAAAATTTCTCCCCTCGTGTAAACGATTGTCGTTACTTCTATATTTGTTAATCTTAGCCATCCGCTAAACTTTCTGCCCGAAACCTCGTATGAAACCTGAACTTGTGTAATTAGACCTAATCAGTACTATATTTGAGATTATTCCTGTAACATTTATATTTCTTTGTTAACTGAAAAATTGCATCACGTAACTGCGTAATAGGATCACGTGATTCGTAGAGTACGTGTACATGAGATTGTATTGGTAGCGTCTTCGCGTGGTGTGGCGTCGTGCACCCCCTTTCAATTGTTCTCCCTTACCGACCGCCACTATCTAGTTCTTTTTTTTTGTAGAGTCCCATAATTATTGATTAAAATCCCCCCAGTTCGTATTGCTTTACCGACTGGTAAAGAAGTCATTTCTCCCCTACCCTCCCTCTACTATACCATCATATCTTTCTTTTATTTTTCTTTAACCTCATTGTATCATAGAATACTAGTGTTTCTGTATTTCAACTCATTGTCCTGTATTACCATTCCCCCTGTTTTATCTTGGGGTTACACTTTCTTTTTCTGTGACCTACTTAGAAGTGGGTCAATCAGCTGTTCCTTATTATAAGACTTATTTATGATTTGTTTTAAGATTTAATTGTTTTAAAAAAATCCTAGTTATCTTCCTACCATGTAATAACTTGTTCCTATTTAATAAATTAACGGTTTCTTTGTGATTAATCCATAAACCATAAATGCCCGGTATTAAACCTAATTATTTCGCCCCCACGTTCCCCTCACGCTGACTTAGCCGAGTAATTCTGTTGTCGTGCATATATTGCTTCCAGTTATTATATATTTCAACGACACTTTTGATTTTATTGAAAACGCTTATTTCAGAAAATCTCGAACTAAATTAACTAATAGTTAAATTACCTCATTATTAATCGAGCCTAATAATTTATCACCGTTACCGCGGTACTCATCGAGTGCCTGGCGCCCAACACCTCTCGGTTGGGAATCGCCAGTATTGTAGATTTGGATTATCCGGTGGTCTTCAACCACACCCAACCGTCAATAATCCACGTCACAGTATGTACAGGTTTATTTTGATCTACATGCAAGTGATTGGGAGTGGAGTCAACACTAATTGAGTGCTATTTAGCAGTATTTAGTTCATACAGAATTTTTCTTAAAAGTTGTTTTCCCATAAACTGATAAATTCATTGAAAATATTAGCTGATAGGTAAGAAGGATTTCTTTCTTCCGTATTTCCATATTTTTTTCATATTTTCTGAAACAAAAGGATCCAACTGGCTCAATTATTCCAAACATCCCAAATAATTCCCGTTGTTTCGAGATCCAATGGTTTAATTATCACCACGAAATGCAAACCTTCTTGATATCAAAAATTTTATAGTACTGACAATCCATCTTATTATGTCCTGCTAATATCCAACTCCTGTACTATATCGAGAACGCAAATCACTATCCACCGTACCAACATTCTTGCTTTACATACTGCCCTACCATCTACCTGTCTTCCGAAAAGGTCTTCGAAGCACTGCAGGACAACAATTCTTGATGAGCAACCCTACGGAGATTCAACGGTCCAGTCAAGTTGGCTAGGCCGGGCGAAATTTTGGATCCTTTACGATGTTTTTGAAACTCGGGTGGAAACACTCGGTACCGGTGGTAGGTTTTAAAGGATATACATTCCACTCCGCCTTTGGGAAAAGCTGCTCGGCTCACCTTTCTATCTATAATTGTACACTCTGTTGTCCAGAAATTAAGCTAAGATCTATACTTACAAACAAACCTATTTCTCAACCCTTCTCTAATCGTGAGTGTCGGTAACTCTAGTTTATTCCATAACCATCTACTGGTATTGTTTTGTGCAGTTTCACTACGTATATTTGGTCATTTTCTCAGTTACATTCGTTTTTATATCTTCTGTGGAACCTCTTAATAGAGCCGGTCATGGGCTGTGAGGGGAATATAATTCTCAGAATCTTGGTTCCCCCACTCTGACAACAAATGCTCGTTTTCGGGAATTAATTCTTGATCCTCCCAATAGTACCACACGAAAAAGTTACCTTTCGTACTTTTGTGTTCCATTTACGTACATACTCGCTGAAGGAAGTATGCATTATGTAATTCATTTTTCGAAGCTTTTAACTCCAAAAATATACATGTGACTTGGATGAGTGTAAATTAACCCAAGTTATACTGAATTGAATATGAAGGTACTTTGAATACATTGTATAGAATGTAATTCGGTAAAAAATAAATAAATAAACCAAGGAATAAATTATTTGTCATATAAGAAAATATAATTTTTTCAATATAATTTTTACGATTGAATAGAAATATAATTTTTTCAATAAACACAACAATATTCAGATAAAAAAACTTGGAAAAAGTGACATTTCACGAGCGGTATTGTAGAGAGAGAATGCGGAAAACGCCGGAGTGTAGTAGAGTGGTGGGGGAAGCGCCCGAGCACGGATTAGGGGAAGTGGAACTATTGGGAGTGGCACTATTGAGAGGTTATACTGTATTTTAACGTGAGTCATTCTATGTTGTACTATTGATTGCAATAGTTATTCTTTTCTTGTTTCTTTGAATAAATCAATCGTAATATTCATCACTCACTAGTATATGAATCATTCCGCGCCAAGCGGGACAAAATTGGCTAAAAATATTCCTCGATGTTTCTGATTCTTTTGTAATTTTTTTTACATATTCTTTGGGTGAAATAAACATAAGAAACAATTTTTTATTCAACTCAAACAGTTCAGAAGTTACAGAGGGTTGAATTTTCGAAAAAAAAACACCAAAAATCGAAAGCTCTTCTTTAAATATTAATATTTCCGATTACCTTTGCGTACAGACCTCTGCAAGAACTCATTTGAAGCTCTTGAATTGTACTTTTAAGTTATTAATTTTCAATGTATCGAATGAATAATTTTTCATTTGTTAAGAACATTATATTTTTTGAACGTGATTTCCGGAATGTTAGCTGGGTGCAATACGTTTCGGCGCGGCCGTTTCGGCGCGACCGCTTCGGCGCAACCGCTTCGGCGTCATACGATTAGGCGCCGGAACATTTAGACGCCCGGACGTTTCGGCGCGACTGTTTCGGCGCCAGATGATTAGAGGCTAGGACATTTAGGCGCTGGAAAGTTTCGGCACGCGAACGTTTTGGCGTATGGAAAATCCAAGATTACGTTTCTGTGAATTTCTCGATGTAAGTTTCAAATGTCAGGGAGAGTGGGGCACAATGGACCCCCCTAAAAAAATTTGTGACTATAAAAATTCATTCATGTGTAAAATAAGTAACTATGAAAAAAATCAGTAAAAAATTATTATAATTATTATGTTAAAAGTAGTTGTAATTAAATGAAGATAAAATTCAAACATTGGATTAATTCTTATAGAATCAGATTTTTTAGAGGGTTCGTTGTGCCCTATCCACCGCTATATTTCCAACGATTAACCCCTGCACCGGTTTACTCGAACTGACTTCAACCTTTGCTCAGAAATCCACCGGCGGGTGCGACAAAAACCGTCCTATGTTAAGTAACTACACCTATCATGGATGCTGTGATCAAAAGACACATTTATCGATGCTGTAGCTTCTGATGTTCTGTCTATTCTAAAAAATTCCAAACTTAACCTACGTGCGCTGAAGCGTTAAATAAAGAAAGAATAGTTCGAATTTGAAGAGTACAAGCAGGTTAAACAAACTGACTATAGGATGCACTGAGGATAGCTATATAAAATTAAAATTAAATTATCAATTAAAGTAAAGAATACGGCTAGATGAAGAAATCACAAAAATGATAGGGTTTGCGAATAGGAGCAGTGAATATTAGACTAAAATTAGGTTTATTACTTTGGGCGATAGATACAGGCAGGTTGACCAAAACTAAATACAAAATTGAAGTTAAGGCAATTAACTGAAGTGAAGAAGACAGGTAGATAAAAAAGTTACAAAATAATATGGTTGGCGGAAATAAGCGCTGTATTAAGCCAGCAAGATTAATTCGTTAATATTGATCAGAACCAGAGATATAGAAAGGAAGATTACACCACAGTGCAAATTATGTTCATAAATTATAACTGCAGATATTAACAGGACAAATACAGAATAAATTGTACAGTGCCGTTATTGCAGTGCTACGTAATACTGCAGTGCAAGAGCTATCATGGTAGCAAAAAGTTTTATGCGACGCCTGTCAGGTATTCAATGGCAGTCCGGCTAGCAAATTTACGAACATTTTCGGTAAGTCTTGCGTCCGTTTCTTGATATTTACGCCGCTTATGCCCGGTTGTATAAACGAGAGTTACCCCTAGGTTAAAACAAACCCGTGGGTTATCCAACTGATACTACCAAATCGCGTTGTATAAACGTAGGTTAGTGATTAACCGGAGGTTACCCCCAGTTTAAACTTAACCCGCCAAATCGCTTGGGTTACCCGATGGTTACACTATGTCTGAGGGGTAACTTTCAACTGTTACATGCGAAAGAAATCGTTTGTGGAAATTTACGACGCGTTAACAATATATTATTTATAAAGTGCTGTGTGCTGTGTATTATCAGCTAAAAATATTTGAAAAAGAATTAAAAAAAAACGAAAACAACGTAAATTCTGGTGAGTAACATTTTCTGAATTTTATAGTAGATAATGCAGAAACGGCGAGAGGATGCCTGATTTTTTCTTGAATTTAGTTTCTGACGAAGCTTGAAAGGGCTGACAATAATTTCTACGAATTAAAAAGCATCAGTTTTCATTGACAAAATTTACTGTTTTATAATATTCAAACATTCTACTGAAAAGCTGATGTTTATAAAGAGGCCAGATGCAGAAAATAAATTCGTAAAGAGCATGAACAGAAATAGGGGCAGTAGATCAGTGTATATCGAATGAAAATTTTCGTAATATAAAGTCGTATTTTCTGTATTCAATAATTATAAAATTAATAGATGTATCGAAAAGTTTAGAATTATTTGCATGATAAATCGTACAGGCACTGTTCATAATAACAGCTTAATGGGTTGTACACTCTATAAATTATATTAGTAAATTTGTTCATCTATGTATTTTTGCAATATGACTCAGCAACAGTGTTGGGCATATTTGTAATTAGCTAATTACAAATTACTAATGACATTTGTAATTTGTAATTAGAAGAAATTCAATTGCTAATTACATTTGTAATTTGTAATTAGAAAAAATTCAATTGCTAATTACATTTGTAATTTGTAATTAGAAAAAAATTCAATTGCTAATTACATTTGTAATTTGTAATTAGGAAAAATTCAATTGCTAATTACATTTGTAATTTGTAATTAGGAAAAATTCAATTGCTAATTACATTTGTAATTTGTAATTGGGAAAAATTCAATTGCTAATTACATTTGTAATTTGTAATTAGAAAAAGGTCAATTGCTAATTACATTTGTAATTTGTAATTGGGAAAAATTCAATTGCTAATTACATTTGTAATTGGTAATTAGAACAAATTTAATTAACAATTACATTTGTAATTAGTAACTATTTTCAACCTAATTACAATCGCAGAAAGTAATTGGTAGTTATTTTCCTTCTAATTACAATTTCTTAAAGTGATTAGGAGAGTTATTCAATCTAATTACAATTATTAAATGTAATTGGAGTGATCATACACGAGTAAATATCCGTACATACGGGAACATGTACAAGTTATCTTTAGGTAAATGAAAAGTTATAATACATACCGTGAGATTTTGAGGTATATGCATATAGGCATGTAATAAGTGTATATCAGAGTGAATAAATGTACATAGGATATAGTTATATCGGTATATACGTGCACATACAAGCTTGTAGAGGCTTATGTGGGTTTGTGTTGGAATATGAGGGTATGTTTAGCGGTAAATATGCCTGTTTTCATATACACATTGTTATATACGGATATATTTCAGTATATACCATCATATCTGGGTATATACAACCATATATTGATATGTTCAGGTATGTTTCGGTATATACCGTTATTTTAGAGTATATACATATACAACCATACATCGGTATATTCGCGTATATATCTCGGTATGTACCGTCATGTCTGGATATAAAAATCATATATATCGACATATTCGAGTATATCTCGGTACATATCGCCAATTATGGGTATATCGACATATAACCATATATCGACATATTCAGGTAAATCTCGGTATATACCGTTATGTCTGGGTATATACAACCATATATCGATATATTCGGGTATATCCCGGTATATACCGCCATTCCTAAGTATCTACAACCATATATCGACATATTCATGTATATCTCGGTATATGTATACCGTCATATATAGCTACATGTATACAACCATATATCGATATATTCTGGTATATCTCGGTATATACTGTCACGTCTAGGTATATACAACTATATATCGACATATTCGGGTATTTCTCGGTATATATTGCCATTCCTGGGTATATATAACCATATATCGACATATTTAGGTATATCTCGGTATATACCGTCATGTCTGGCTATATACAACTATATATTGATATATTCGGGTATATCTCGGGATATACCACTATATTCGGGTATATCTTGGTATATACAACCATATATCGGTATATTTGAATATATCTCGTTTTATACCGCTATGTCTGGGTATATATAACCATATCTTGACATATTCGGATATATCTCGGTATATACCGCTATATTCGGGTATATCTCGCTATATAAACCATATATCGGTATACTTGAGTATATCGCGGTATATACTGCTATGTTTGGGTGCACACCGAGAAAAAAAATCGTTTGGATTAAACGAAATTCAGTTGGGTGAAATGAAATCCCCATAAAAAGCACCTCTGGTGCAAAAACCTTTCGCCTAGTTATATAAATGTGATAGTTATCCACAAAAAATACCCTCGTGCCAAACAAACATCATGCAATATGTTATACAAAAATTCCTTCCTCGTAAAAAAAAGATCCGAAATCAGATGCTACTGCCTAGTATGTATGTACTACATCACATTGACTTTCTTTCGAATTGACAATTAGGCCTTCCATAACATGGTATTGACAGCCTTCCTGTCTTGCTACGTAGAACCATAGATATGACAATAGGCGGATGACACCTACATTGGTTCAAACAGAGAGAAAAAAAAAAAAAAAATTGGAGGTAGTGGTACTAGGCGGGCCGAAATTTCGTATCACTATATTAAGATTATTGACATGGTTCAATTGCCATTTCCTCGTACTTGTCTACAAAAGGCCCGCCTAGTACACCACTACCTCCAATTTTTTTTTTTTTTTTCTCTCTGTTTGAACCAATGTAGGTGTCATCCGCCTATTGTCATATCTATGGTTCTACGTAGCAAGACAGGAAGGCTGTCAATACCATGTTATTGAAGGACTAATTGTCAATTCGAAAGAAAGTCAATGTGATGTAGTACATACATACTAGGCAGTAGCATCTGATTTCGGATCTTTTTTTTACGAGGAAGGAATTTTTGTATAACATATTGCATGATGTTTGTTTGGCACGAGGGTATTTTTTGTGGATAACTATCACATTTATATAACTAGGCGAAAGGTTTTTGCACCAGAGGTGCTTTTTATGGGGATATCACTACTTTTTGTAAAATTTGAATAACTATAATCATTCTCGTTCAGGATAAATTGCATAAATTGTCAACCACTCTCAATATCAAAGGCATATGTAGAACCGTAATAAGTACCACGTGCTTATCTCAGAACTCAAAACTTTCCGTAGAATTCGATTAGTACTCATTCAATTATCAGTAGTAAAGTAATCATAGAATTCATTGTTTATAATGAACTGTATGAATTGTGTACCACTCGCTTCTCTTCTCTTCTGTGGTGCAATTATCATTTAACCATGTATCTTATGAAGATATACCTATCTGTATTGAAAATTATCGTGTGCTGAATTATATAACATTACGACCAAGAATTGAATTAGCCTGAATTATCAGATTTGATACCGTATACTGTAATTCTTAAAGATGAAGACGTTGTTATAGAATCACTGACGGCCCTTACTATAGTTATGAAAACTGTTATCAATTAATGATCCAATATGAGAAGTTGTGGGAAACATTATCCATTCACTCCCTATCACCTTTTTGGTAACAGACTGTCGAATCTCGCGCTGCACATTGAAAAACATTAAACTGATGCATGGCACGGCTCCGCACCGCAGAAGTGAAACTTTAATTCGATCTGGGTATATTGACATTTTTTTTCGTGTCATCGGCAAGGAACACCCTATATATTGACACACAACAATTTTAGACAGTGCTTATATTCCAATTCAATCTGGGTGTATTTACAATTTTCTGTTCGTCATTGACAAGGAACGCCCTATATATGGACAAACAACAATTTTTTACAGTGCATTTGAGTCTAATTCAATCTGGATATATTTACAATTTTTCGTCCGTCATTAGCAAGGAACACCCTATATAGTGATAAATAACAATTCTATACAGTGTATTTCATTCCAATTTGATCTCGGTATATTTACAATCTTCTGTTCTTCATTGCCAAGAACGCGCTATACATGGATAAACAACAATTTTATACAGTGCATTTCAGTCCAATTCGATCTGGGTATACAATTTATAATTTTTTGTTCGTCATTGGCAAGGAACGCCCTATATATTGACAAATAACAATTTTATACAGTGTATTTCATTCCAATTCGGTCTGGGTATGTTTACAATTTGTCCGTCATTGGCAAGGAACGCCCTATTTATTGACAAAAACAATTTTATACAGTTCATTTTATCCCAATTCGATCTAGGTATATTTTCAATTTTTTTGTGTCATTGATCATAGATTAATAAATAGATCACAAATTTTCCTGTCGCAATTTCGTTACATCCAGATTCATTTCACGCCAACCGTACCATATGAAATTTCACATCAAAAGTTTTTTCATTTTTGTATGCAATTGATTTTTGATCGCATGTTGAAAACTGGCGGTATGCTAGCGAATAGAATACGCCAAGCAAAACGCCATCTGACGCCCGTACTTGGTAGGTCTCTTCTCTGTACGTAGCCTAGCGGAGGCATTCTATAATAATCTTTATACCCATAGGTTTAGTACCAGAAGTGTGGCTGAAGAAGGTGAACAAAATTTTGTGATGAAAACGGGCATTTTAAAACGTTAAATAATTATATCTCAGCTCTCCGTTCATCGATTTCATTGTAATTGGGCTCAAATGAAAGCTTTTTTTGGCCACACCCTGCGATAAATATTACAATTCCGTATATACAGCGAGGCGGAAGAAATCAACAATTGTAAATTGCGGAATATGACGTTTAGCTCCCGTTCGGGTATATAGACTCTGTCGAGTCTCGCGCGGTGCAGATTTTTTTTTTTATATAACTAGGCGCGAGACTCTACCGAGTCTCTTGAACGGCGATCGCGGGCCGCGAAGTGAACGCTTCTTTGACTGAACAAAATTATTTGATTGAACCAAATTTTCAAAAACACTACCAACAACTAAATATTCATTTCAACCAAATAGTAAAATGTTCTTTCAATTACATATTTGGTTGAGTGCAATATAAATATGTTCAACTAAATAGCTATTCTGGTATTTTGGAATGGTTATGTGTTCAAGTCAATTGCATGCCAGGTAGATGCAACCACGTATTATCAATCTAATTTCTAAATATTCAATTGGGACAATGGTGCATTCTTTTAAAAGAATGATTTCGTTCTGGCATGATTGACGATATTATTATCAAAACTACAGAGGACAAAATTAATTTTTTAAGTCTAAATCTCATTGATTCATACATTTCACACTTATATGCTGTGATCGCGACGCTAACAAATTACAATTTACCCCATATAAATTAAAACGCATTTTCTTATTCACTAACCGGGATTCGATCCGGGGACGCTTGTTTTACGAGTTGCACGCTCTAACCACTACGCTATTCTATCGCACAATACTGAATGCAACTTTTTCCTATATACGTCGTCAAAGCTACCAGGTGCAAAGATACTGCTACACATGTAGGTGTACAAATTATCTTCTTACGCCAATTTTAAATCCAAACACACGTGCCGGAGAAAATTATAACGCATCACACATCCACACAAGAAATTGTATAGAAAGAACGTTCGGTGTCTTGAAGCGAAGATTTCCTGCACTGTCTACCGGACTAAGAACTGTTCGACGTACAACATTATCTGCCATCGTTGCAGCTGCAGTACTGCACAATATTGCAATCGAAGCAAAAGAGCCAATCCCAGATGATGGCCTCGATGATGATGCACCAGAACCGGAGCTAGTAGATCCAATTGCAGCAGCTAATTTTTGTCTTGATCAGGGCCATGCCGTGAGATCTGCTCTCATCAACACAGTGTTCAAGTAAACTTTCATATATATATATATATATATATATATATATATATATATATATATATATATATATATATATATATATATATATATATATATATATATATATATATATTATATATATATATATATATATATATATATATATATATATATATATATATATATTATATATATATATATATATATATATATATATATATATATATATATATATATATATATATATATATATATATATATATATATATATATATATATATATATATATATATATATTGTATATTTATTCAAATACTGTAAATATATTTTTATTATAGCAGAATTTCTTCCAACCTATAGGTTCATAGCGTTGTGATTCATAAAAATTGAGCTTCACGCAAAATTTCATTAAGCTGTGACAAAAGTATTATAATCTTCAAATTAAAGCAACATTATTTTCAAACCCTTCATATAGCGTTAGTATTGCATGTAGTACATTAAGGCTCAGCCACGCTCAATCTGGAATAAATTTAGATTTCTTTGGATTTATTTTGATCATTGACTCGTTTTCACTGTATGTTTTCTCTAACTTTTCATTAAGTATGAATTCTGTAGCCTTCGTAGTCTAATTTGCTTGACAACCAATTGGTTAGTCGATGAACACTTCACTCTTGTAAGATGCTGATTTTCCAAATTAAAACATTACCGTTCTAGGCAGATTATTGTGTCCAGTCACAAAAACAGTTTATGAGAATCTGCAAATAATTTAACCTTTAATGGACCACTGAGACTAGGTATTGGGTTTCAGAGGCGTACTAAGAGCTACCTCATTCCATTTAAGGGGGTATATCCACGTTGAAAATAATTTTTTTCAAATCATTGCTACGCTCTGAGGAAACATTTTATTGACTCAGTTTTTTTACATTTCATTAGTACTATTTCGATAGATAGTTCATGATTGTTGAAGATTTTGTGTTCTTCGCTGAACATGGACTTAGTTCATCGAAGCAACAGTCGTTGTCGTAGGGTACAGCTTGCTGCGTACAGCTTGTTGCATGAAATTTTTTCAAATTTCGAAGGAATATTCTATATGAATCTAATTTAGAGCCAATCAAATCATATTTCATGAATTCAACTTTTGAACAAAAAAATTTTCCATGTAAGACACTTTCAAATCAATCAAAGATTTCTGTGTCCAAAGATTAGATTCATCAATTATCATTGGTTTGGCTCTCAATTACATTCGTATAAAATATTCCTTCCAAATTTGAAGAAATTTCATGCAACGCAATAACCTGTACTCTATCATAACCACTTTTTCTTCCATGGACTAAATTTATGTTCAGCGAAGAACAAAAAATCTTGAAAAATCATGAACTATGTATCAAAATAGCACTAATCAATTGCAGGAAAAACTGAGTTGAAAAAATGTTTCCTCAAAGCATAGTAGCAGTGATTTGAAAAAAAATCATTTTCAAGGTCAGTATACCTCTTTAAGCCAGCGATAAACATCATTTTATCTCTAACATTTAATATAATAAATATTATGAGTAGAAATAATTTTCATTGGTACTAGTTGACTAAGATTTATGAGTAAGCGTGTAGATATCTTGCTTTCGAGACTACAAACACTATTTGCTATATTATAATTTTTATTTTTCTTACATGTGGAAACTAACCTTTGGCTAAAATTCCTATTCAATTCAATGAGTTATAATCAAAATGTTCAATTTTCTAAAGTCATGCAAGATTCATCCTGAAATATTTTCTGCGTACAGTTACAGGGTGATTGAATGTTGCTTTGAAAGATGATCCCTGATATCAAATCCGCAGAGATTAAAAATGTTTAGCCCATGCGTTGCAAAAAAAAAAGGTAGTGCGTTAGCTGGATCCTTCCTGACTGAAAATGTTTATCCGATAAATCACATAATGTTATGAATTAATTCTGAGTGTAATTTATCACATGATTTGTCTTGTGAAATTGACAAAACATATAAGAAATCACAGAATAAATCATATAAACACGAATCATCGGACATAATATTAGATAAATTACATGATAAACTATACGGTTGACCATATGATTTTTGATATAGTATATTTAATGATTCACGCGTATCTGATTTACTGTGTGATTCCTTATATATTTTACCAAATTTACGCGATAAATTATATGATAAATTACATACGGAATTCTTCCGTAATATTATATGATTTACCACATGAACATTTCCAGCAGGGTTATTATAGCCGCTATGGTGATTTTCTTACTTATGTTTACAGATGACATATCAAAGCATATAGCAATGAAGTTGAGGAGCCTAGATCTATCAGATAGTCGATAATCATAGAAGACAAGCGAAATGTGATACAAATAATTAATATTCATAGCTATATCAAGAGTCAACAATTATGCTTAGGAAATGTGTTTCGTGGCTCCATCTGGGAGGGTAGAGCTCTAGCAATGCAGCATGCGATTATTGAATTGATTGCCATTTGAAGTACGTCTGAATAAAGAGGTACAAAAAGTGATAGTGCATTATTCCATCATGGTCAGAATATTCAATCTGGCCACCTGCATGTTACGGGAGGGAAATTCTGCTTGGAAACGTGTAGATGATGATATTATTACAGAGCAGAAATGGTCGAAAAATGCCCAAGATACATACATATCCTTTTTATGTCAAACCTGGTCAATCCTGAAATTAGCAGTAACTATACCCTTACTACAAGTAAAACCGCCGATGTTGGTTCAAAGCTCAAGCGTGAATAAATATCCAGCTGAACGGTGCAAAAAGTAGTGAAATCCCCCCAAAAACACTCCACGTGTAAAAACCTTGCGCCAAGTACATTAAACCGTAGTAACATCAACAAAAATTTGTTAACAGAATATTCGAAGAAGTAGCACTCGATCTACAAAAGTATTGAAATCGATGGACGTTGCAAAGTACAATTAAATTTTTTCACAATTTATTTTTGAATGTGACTTAGTATTAGGATTGGTTGGCACTCACATCTGAATATACATAACATGCGTGACACGTAATGACATGCGACATATGTACACGAAAGGAAAAAATAATCCAAATTAAAATTGGACAACAAAATGAAAACAAAAAATTTGGAGGTAGTGGTACTTGGCGGGCATTTTTGTACAAATTACAATAGAATATAAATCGAACTATTTTAATTTTCTTATAACAATTCAAACATCAGCCCGCCAAGTACCACGTACTCTAAATTTTTTTTTTTTTTTTTTAGTGGCTGTAAATTGTTGGGAAGCCATGATAATCCTCAGTTCCTGCATTGCCCGAGAAAGAGAGCTCGACGCGTGAATCGTTGCATCTTCGTCTGAACCAATGATCAGAAAAAGAAAACGAAGATGTAACGATTCGACCGCTGAGCTCTCTCTCTCTCTCTCTTCTCTCCGGCTAGCTCTGGAAGTATGTACTAGTTTGCCGTCTTGCCAAGTCAACGAATGTATCTGAATATGTATAATGATTTTCGACCTATCAGTCTGCTCTGTGCTGGCTCCAAACTACTTAAGAAGATTGTTTTCCTACAGATATCTAGCTTTCTTAATAAAAAGGGCTACCTCGATCCCCGACAAGCTGGCTTCCGGAAGGGTGTGAGTACTTAATCGGCGCTGATCTACTATACTTGTCTCGTTCGACTTAAAAAAGGCATTTGACACTGTAAGCCACTCGCTGCTATTATCTAAACTCAGAGCCATGAATTTCTCCTACACTACTCTGAATTGGTTCACTCCATATTTATCAGGTCGCAGGCAGGCGGTTTGCGGTAACGATGGGGACGTGTAGTCGCTAGAGATCGTTTGCTCTGGGGTTCTTCAGGGGTCGGTCTTGGACCCCCTTTTATTTTCTATTTTCATAAACGATCTACCATCCATACTCAAGCATTGCTCATACAGCTAAAATATCTTGGTGTTCGCATTTCTAACACCATGTCGTGGAAGAGTCATGTCTCTTATGTATCCAAAAAAATCTTTAGTACCTTGTGGCAACTCAAGGCCGACAGAGACTCTCTCAACATGTGATTGCGGACACTGCTTGTCTCGGCGCTGATTCACCCGCTTCTTGAGTACTGCGCTGCCTCGTTTATTGTGATCTAGCCTCCGAACTCAACTCTAAGTTGGAAAGCTCGTTCAATTCCTGCATTCGCTTTATCTATGATGTCATTAAATCTGAGCAAATCACTACTTTTTATAACATCATGGGCTAGTTAGAGATTGACGTGGGGCGGTGGTACTTACTTGGTGTTTTTATTCGCCAACTTTTGCAGGGAAAGCAGTCGTCGTTTATACATATATATTCGCGAATAGGTTTTTGGTCTGACGTGCAGTGGAACAATCTGCGTGGTTCCTCGGATGAGCTCCTTATTTCGTAAGCTAGAACTGCCACCTACCAAGGTTATGTACTTGTCAGTGCCTGCACGCTGTGAAACTCGCTACCCCCCGCTGCGCGGCAGTCTAAGTCGCTCAATATTTTTAAGACTCAGCTCATGACCCTATTTTGTCCTTAGTCTTGCTATTTTGTAATCTCTATAATTCTGCAATTTTCTATAATTTCGTAAGTGTTTGGATCTTCTATTTTACGCTATTCTTTTTCATTTTTGCTCTATTCTACTATTTCTGTGTTACTAATGGCATTGCTGTAATTTTTGTAATTTTTCGTAATTTTAATTTTCTATTGTAAGTTATTTTGATTTTTAGTAATACTCTGTCTGCTTACTGTTTAGATGTTGTAATCCTCAGGGGATCCCGAATCCCAGGATATAATAAATGCTTTATCTCCCTCTCCCTCTCCCTCTCCCTCTCCCTCTCCCTCTCCCTCTCCCTCTCCCTCTCCCTCTCCCTCTCCCTCTCCCTCTCCCTCTCCCTCTCCCTCTCCCTCTCCCTCTCCCTCTCCCTCTCCCTCTCCCTCTCCCTCTCCCTCTCCCTCTCCCTCTCCCTCTCCCTCTCCCTCTCCCTCTCCCTCTCCCTCTCCCTCTCCCTCTCCCTCTCCCTCTCCCTCTCCCTCTCCCTCTCCCTCTCCCTCTCCCTCTCCCTCTCCCTCTCCCTCTCCCTCTCCCTCTCCCTCTCCCTCTCCCTCTCCCTCTCCCTCTCCCTCTCCCTCTCCCTCTCCCTCTCCCTCTCCCTCTCCCTCTCCCTCTCCCTCTCCCTCTCCCTCTCCCTCTCCCTCTCCCTCTCCCTCTCCCTCTCCCTCTCCCTCTCCCTCTCCCTCTCCCTCTCGCTCTCCCTCTCGCTCTCCCTCTCCCTCTCCCTCTCCCTCTCCCTCTCCCTCTCCCTCTTTTGAGAAATGAAAATGAAAAAAGGTATAAAATATGTTTCATTTCAGAGAAACACTAATCCTTTGTTACGAGGCAAGGTACTTGCCTCGTAAATGACAATCGACTCCTCTTTAGGTGATAGTGACCCCGCGAATAACTAAGTAGAATAATAAACGAGAAATCAACATAAGCTCAAGTTACCAAGGTTCCGTAGTTAAATCTTAAGTTCTGTCCTAATTCCTACGATTTCTTTCCTCTATTTCTCTAACGCACTGGATCATGGGCCTACTCAATGGAAAAGGTTCTGAGCATGAAGCCTGGTGGGATACCTGAGGTTCTCCGGGTCAGTAATCAAAACAGACAAGAACATCAGTTCCTGAGATAAGCCTAGAAGTGCGCTGCAGCTACTACTCCTAAGATAGGGGGTAACTCGCCCCGCACCAATTAAAGATCCGGCCCTGCCACCCAGACCCATGCTGAAATACCGCCTCCCAGGGTATTAATGACATCCCTTCGCCATCTACCACTGTCTCGGCGAAAGCTCGGAGTTTCGCAAAAGCCTGACCAGGCCCACCGCAACACCTTGGGTGGAAGCTTCACTGCCACTTAGACTTGGGAATACTTCTACCCCAATGAAAAAAAATCTACGTCACTCCGGTTGATTCCGGCTTCACTTCTCGTTTTGCATACGTATTGCATAGATGTGTTGACTGCCATTTTTTTTGTTGTCGATTGCCACGTATTGCGCCATATCCTTAAACTTAACTAATTTCTGTGTTTTATTCATTACGATAACTTCCTAATTAATATCTGTTTGTGTGTATTGTGCCTGAGATCCGTCTCAAGATGAGATTTCATATCTATTCGACCGTTTGAAAGATTATATCTTGCAAAATCAGCGTACTGTGCAGTAGGGTCACTCCTCATAGGAGGTGACGTCATTAGCTATACTTTCGAATTGTCGTACTAGTCACCCTGTATTGGCATTATTATGGATTACTGATTATTGTATTGTTCCTTTGATAGAATTACGTTTAGATTATCATTATCACGAGAAATTCGCGAAATTAACTAACGCATCCTTGCGTGTCTTTTGTCTCAACGGCTATCTTATAGACCGTACTCTTTTGTTTGTTGATTATTGTTTGAGTTGAATCTAGTATCGATTAATACCTCCTAAATCATAACCTCATCCCTTTAAGACTCATAATTCCCGTATTTCCAGGATAATTAATCTCGACGGATTGTCGATCTCCGTTTGATATTTAAACTTCCCCCCTCGTATAGATGAATATCGTTATTTCTGTACTTGTTAATCTTAGCCATCTGCTAAGATTTTTTCCTGAAACTTCGTATAAAATTTGAGTTCGTATCAATAGACCTAAGAACACAATATTGGATATCATTTATGTAATCTTTATAATGATTTGTTAACTGTAAAAAGTGCATCACGTAAATTCATAGTAATATCACGTGATTCATAGAGTACTTGTGCATGAGTTTGTATGTGAGGTGTCTCCGCGTCTTGTGACGCTTGCCGACAGTCATATCTAGTTTTGTTGTAGAGTTCCATAATTATTGATTAAAATCCCCCTAGCTCTTATTACTTTACCACGGGTAGAGAAGTCATTTCTCCCTTACATCGTGACTTTCTTAAACTTTTCTTTAACTTCATTGTATCATAGGATACGGGTGTTTCTTTATTGTCATTCATTGTTCTGTATTACCATTCGCACTGTTTCATCTTTGGGTCCTACTTTTTTTTTCTGTGATGTACTTTGAAGTCGCTCAGTCAGCTGTTTAGCCTGGTAAGATTTATTTATTATTTTTTTTTAAGATTTGATTGTTTTAAAAATCCTAATTACATTCCTACCTTGTGATAACTTGTTTCTATATACTAAATTAACGGTTTTCTTGCGATTAATAGATAAACCATAAATACCTAGTATTTAACCTAATTATTTCGCCCCCACGTTTCCCTTATGCTAACCTCGCCAAGTAATTCTGTTGTCGTGTATACCGTGAGGTTATGAGGAAAGGAAACACAGGATGCAGGCAACCCAATAGTCAAATTCCCGAAGATTTCCGAAGACATTGTATTTGTCATTTCAACCACATGGTGGGGGTTTCCGTCCCATGTTATTATTTGCGAATACAATGAATTCGGAAATCTTCGGAAATTTGACTATTGGGTTGCCTGCATCCTGTGTTTCCTTTCCTCATAACCTCACGGTATATTCACCCTCTTATTATATATCCTACTAGAACCTCTGATTTTATTGAAGAAGCTTGTTTCAAAATAATACTCTTCTCTCATTAGATTTATTTCAAATTAAATTTCTATTAGTCGAGTCTAATAATTCGACGTTACCGCGGTACTCTTCGAGTACCTGGCGTCCAACATATACTTATTGGGATCACCTGTATTGTCGATTTGACCTATCCCGTGGTCTTCTACCATACCCAGCCGTCAATAGTCCACGTCACACCTTATAAGATTTTCTTCTACAAGATTCTTGGGAAAAGCATACTTCAATAGCATAAAAGCTGGAGCCAATCTGATACACTCATAACTTCATTTGTAAATTGTATTCTTAGCTATAAAGATCTGCAGAGATTGCAAAGGCGAAAATAAAAATATTTTTGTTGAGCTGTGTTATCTCAATGCTGAACGTAGAAGTGAAGAGCCTAGTCCTGGATCTCCGTGGCCTCCACGCTGTTCTTGACACCCTAGGGGTGAGCAACTTATAACGTGCACCTTGTTAGCCGTCGTTTTAGCCTCTATACTTAACTGGATGGCGTATTGCATCGATGGTTTTGTGCCTATTGTAAGCCATGCTGCTTGAGGCCAATTTGTCAAATTCAATATAACGACTATGTAAACTTGCGCTGCATGTGTCGCAGAAGTTTTACGAATCTAATACCAAAAAATTGAATAATTGCGTGTAAGGCTCTCATATGAAGAAAATTAACAGACATAAAAACGTATAACTGCGCTATTGGCAACTTTTCCTTACTCGTTACACAATATACTATATCACACTATGTCTCAGATAAGAATAGCGTACTTTGAAGTGACCACTTTGATCAGAATTGCTTTTATACTTTATCTAATACTGGCTACCTACGCTTAAAGAGAAATGCAATTCCTTCTTCATTCAAGCTATTGGAAGGTACAGTATATGAAATATTATCACGCTTGTTGTACAGTAATTATAAAAAAATAGACAATGTAAATTACGATACATTTTTCGTATGCAGATCTACAACTAAATAACAATTGAAAGAAACATTTTTCACTGGGACCGTTACCATTCAAACCATTGCTTGCTACAAAACATCAGAGACTTACCAGTGACTCTTTAAGTCGAGTGCACATGGCAGAAGAGGATACCAGCCCGCGTCAATTTAAAAGTGCGTTATTGAAACCGGAAGAAAAACTGGAGACCTGCGATCTCCAGAGCATTTGACTAATTAAAGTTGCAGGTTTAATGAAGATTCGGAGATGTAAGTAGCCTTAGTTGAGCAAGTTACCAGTGTAACTTCCGTACCTGTAATACTAACTACATCGGAATCCAAAGATAGACCAACAATATCAAATACTGGCAACCACAAGAGATTATTAGAACATGATTACTCTTATGAGACAATGCCAAAAATCTCTAGCCAAAAGGCTTTCTACATCCTGACCAGTATAGTTAATGAGTGACTGTGAACAGCGAATGAATGTGTGTGCGAATGGGTGTGACTCGATACTCGAACTGACTTCATTTGGTGGCCGTGACAAGCAAAGATAGGCCATTCGATTGACCTTTTTGTTTATTTTCTTTTCGCCTAAGGGGTACGTTCTATCTTAGAGACTGGCGGTCGGTGCAATCGATGTACTGCGGCACCAGTGTATCAGCAAACAGCATGGCCGTCGCCGAGTTCAGTGACAAACAAGTGACGCAGGGGTACCCAAACCAAGAATCCTGATGGCCCAGAACTAACCAGATGACCAGGAGGGTGCGGGGAAGCGTCTAGTACGCCCTGCCACATGGCATTTAGGTGGTGGAAGCGAATCCCGCTGCCACCAAAAACCAGCAGCCCACACCCTAACAGGATAGACCGTGGCCCGTGACGTGACTGCGCTTCTACGTTAGCTTCAGATTTCGAAGACGGTTGATCGATTATCGATCCACAGATGCGCGTGCGAATTGCCACGGTCGGTGACATGCGGCCTAAAGATCATTCAGATTTATGGCGGATAGTTTAGATCCTGTGATATTAGTTAATGATACGGATGACAGCTTCTCTGTCGTCGAAACTATTCATTTAGTAGGAATGACACGAGTCCGAACCCAATCGGCGTGGCCGATTATTCGCCGAATAGATTATGTTAAAATAGGCGCCGTATAATGTGCAAAGTGAAAAGTTCCCAGCCAATTCTTCTAGGGACACTATAAGTTGCTAGTTTTAAGTCTGCGTACTGCGCTACGCGTCTGTTTTCCGGGTAACTCGCTTAAGTTAGACTACTGCCAGCATGAGAAGACAAACACGTGTATAAGAGAAATAAATCTGAACCTGAGCCGTATTCTGCATACTTATCTCCACCAAACCTAACAGATTAACCCGATTTCGTTTCATTAGTTTTGTTTTGGTTTTCGGCCATTAGCTCGATGCACCAGACAGGCCAAGTCTATTAACATTGAATTCTTTCTTCTTGCATTATATCGAGGCCAGGCCTTTGGACACGATCAGGGACAAGAGACAGAAAGCGATTTAATTTTGCCTAGTAATTATTAGACTTCAATTTTCCTTGATCTGTATCGAGTCAGACTAGCTGCGGCTAGAGCATCATATTCTTTTGTTATTGATTTTTTTTTGTATCGTATGAATAGCGCGGTCTATAGCGACCGCCATCATAATAAATTGCTGCCTAGTATTTGAAAAATTAGTTGGCTTTCTACCACTTGTTATTTCAGCCCGATTCCCCTATTCCCCTAGCCAACTCATCCTTTTCTCTCTCTGCGGTACTGACTACCCGGAGCCAACCGAAGAGAACCGATAGTGGTCGGCTGCTTCGGCCGCCAAGAGCTCAGAAATTGGCGAGCAGTCTCATCTGGCGCCTAAACGATCGGTCAGACAGAAATCGGTCGATGTTGAGTTGTAACGACGAGGCATTGACCGTGTTCCAGTGAACAGCTGACAGGTTTGTAGACGGCCTGGGGTGTGTGCTGACTCCAGCAGCAGACTATCACAAAATAGGACGTTACAGTTGTTTTTATTATTGCAACGATTTATTGAAATACTCTCAATCACACATTTCAAATATCCAGCTAACGCGTCGGATATTTTTTCAATACATAGTATATGAAGAAAAATATTGCAATTATAACTTCTGTAAAATGTTCAACAAACAGAATATTTCAAATAATTCCTATTTTTGAATGAAATTCGCACGAAACTGTCTATTTTCATTATGCGAATTTCCTGCTAAATTTGACAAATTTGCCTCAAGCAACATGGCCACCTCATAGGTATGTACACTTGGCGAGGTTGATTCTGAGCCGGAAATGAAAATCAGAAAATTTACTAGGCTGATTGTTACTAGGCAAGTAGCTAGACAGTCTACTGCGAAACCAGCAGGAGCTGTCTGCTAGACCGAGTCTGACACCGAGTGACATCATTCCGAGAGCAGACAGCTCGTGTCTAGCTACTTGCCTAGTAACAATCAGTCTAGTATCGGTCTAGTAGACAGCTCCTGCTGGTTTCGCAGTAGACTGTCTAGCTACTTGCCTATAGTAACAATCAGCCTAGTAAATTTTCTGATTTTCATTTCCGGCTCAGAATCAACCTCGCCAAGTGTACAACTCGGCACAAGAAATTTACACTAGATACGCCATCCAGTTAAGCATAGAGATCAGTGTATGCGGTAAATTTCGGTAGGTAAGGACTTTTCCTTGTTCAACGATTTCGGCGGAAATTCTTTGCGGGATGATGGGAGGAAGATGTGGGACCTACCCGATGTCAACCTCGGTGCGGCCTCCTGGCACCTACATACCTGGTATGGTTAGCGGTATTTCTCTAATTGATCTTAACGACAGAAGTTTTCATAACGAGATTGTGGTTGCAGATCTCTCTCTCTCTCTCTCTCTCTAATTTGTAAATTGTATTGTCATAAATTATAAACTATTTTAAATTTTTTTACACCCCCCCCCCCCATTAAATTAATCTCATTCTAACGCATTCCCTATCTCAGTGTGTTGCCATGTTTCTCCCGAGGTATTTCCCTATCAAGGCGTGTCTCTTTCGGTTGCGGTATTTATGTTCTCTCTACCTTTTATTGATCTTAAGGCTACTGCGCTGGAAGCTAATCTGGAACGTCACAGTGCAATGAGTTAAATTTGATTAAATAATGAGTTTGATGACCATCATTCGGAGGAGCTGGATCTCTTCAAGCTACCCGGTACCGACGGCTTTCTGAATTGTTTTTTCTTCTCGGAAGTACTGAAAACATTTGACTTAGTTTAAAGTTACACAAATAAGTATAGTTATTCAATAATCTATACGTAGGAGACATCAGGAACAAAAGTAACACCTCATGAAAGTAATAAGGCTTCTCACAATACAAACTAACAAAACTAGAAGTCGTTTTTCTCATAGTAGTAAGAGTGTTTCGATCCTGCGTCTTTTCAAGCTGTCAATTACGCCCGTGCGTGATATTTACATGTTTTGGTGGAGAACATGTATTTTTTGCCGACTCAAGTAACTTTACCAATTCATGGCATTCTTACGAAAATCTATAGTAAATATGTGAATACTACTAAATCACAGTTTGCTGACGGAGAGTTAAGAAGATACATATTTTTGTTGACGTTAAAGTCTTGTTCTTTCAAAGATATTTAATAATTCGTTGATTCATTATAAATAGAGTTTATCTGTGGATATTATCATATTTGTTAATTTATTATATTATATTATATATATTATATTATATTATAATGTTATTTATTATATTATATTATATATTATATTATATATATTCATATTTGTTAATTTATTATGAATAATTAAAGTTCTGCAAACAGTCTGTAAAATTGAGTAAAGCTTTTGTACTGACTTCTGTTTTCTGGAAAAAAAAACACGAAAGAAAAAGATGTTATTTTCATCCCTATAGAGTGTTACTTTCGTCTCTGAGGTATGGGACGAAAGTAACAATCGCCATGTTTCATTAAACTGATTATAACTCTACAACTGTCTACCATACAAATTCTTCTATTTGATTATTAATAGTAGAACAAACATACTGTCCGAAAGTGCTTTCAGATTTATTTTATCTTTATTGGGGAATTTGCAATTGGCCTCTAAGTAAAAATTGTTACTTTTGTCGCTGGTCTCCCCTACGAAGAGTGTATTGACCCTAATGAGTATCTCATTTGTTTGAAATATTTGTTGACTAGTTGATGTTAATTATATGCAGTGTTATGTTTTCTTACCTGGACATGCATGGCACCCACCAAAAATTCTGTTCCCGGCCAAAGTCATTCCCTTCCTGTAACGTCTGCGGTAAATCTTGACCCAAGGTTTCAGGCATAGATAAAGCTTGCACAGCTACAGTGATGGAAAGCAATCCAAGCACAGCGAGCGGTAATGCTTCTGACACGTCCGACTGGAAAAAGTTAAGGCAAATTATTATAAATGAATTCAAGAGCGACAATAGTTAATGTAATGCAAGACCATTTTGTTCGTAATATTTTGGAATCAACTGAAAAGGTTTACTAGATCATGTGCCCCATAATATTAAGAATATCGTGAGAATTCTTCAAACAGATTTCCATTCATATACACTTTCTGTACATAGAACAATAACTCGTCAAAAAGAGCGGGCTCCTTGGATTTCCGCGAAGACTGCACTTAGTCCCAAGTGATAGCGGGGTACCTTATGCGTCCGAGTCACCTGTGGGCCCACGGTGGCATTCGCGCGCAACTGTATTTTACGCGAAAAATGTCCTGTTTAAGGGTGTCCGAGGGGGTCCCATAGTGGGGCTGACGGTACGCATAAATTTACACATTTACAAGTGAATTTTCACCCCTGTATTATCGAGAATGAAGAATTATTTCTAGGGTCTGTTGTGCGTGAATTGTTACTTGGATACAAATATTGTAGGCGAAATAGTGGAGGTTAGCCACAAATCAGACTGAAATTATGATGCAATGTTAATGAAATATCCTCCTAACAGCTAACACACGGATACATACACTGACACAATAAACATGGCCGCCCTGCAGGTGTACCTAATGAGAAAAATCAAGCCGTAGTGGCGCTAGTTTACCCACTCGGACAGCTTTGATGATTCGCTACTTCACTAGTGTTGCGTACAGAGCACGCAACCTAGATTGATCAATTAATTAACGTAGCTATATTATTAAGTCGTGTAGAAGAAGCGATAGTCATAAACGGTGTAGGCAATATTTTCCTTTCAACAATCGAATATTTTCGATCTAGGCTAAGTTTATTACTACAATATTCTCTCTCTATACAAAAAATATTCTAACTTTCCAACAGCTGGGGAAAAACCCAGGCATCACTAATCCGTAGGTTTTTCTCAACGAATCTTCACCTATTGTTTCCCGTCACGTATTCCCATTGCATGTTTATTAGCCGAACCTATTGTCCTTCGTAAGTGACCGGGCCGCGGTGACGAGGACTGCGGGTTTCCCTACCTCCCCTGTCCTCGGTCAACTCGTACCTATACTGTACAAGAAATCCTATGTACAAAATTCTCACTTCCAAAAATGTCATATCCGGTACATATCCTTAACCAATTACAAAAATTGACCAATCCCATTAACTGACCAATCAACTAACAAGCTCCTACACCCTCCACTTTTCCAAACTCTTCCAAATTCTGTGTCCGACCATCACGAAAAAGCCAGTTCACATCAAGTTCGCAAACTATCAACAACTATCAACCATCTACCATATCTATAAAATCCATCTATCAATATCTAAAATAAAGTCAATGCACTTCAAGTTCTCAAACAGTTGACAATTATCAACTATCAAACATATCTTCTTAACAATATCTAAAATCAAGATTCAAAACTACCGATAATCCACAATTTCTCTACTTTCTAAGTACAAGTGTAATTATTGTTCAAGAAAATATACGTTTGTGTTTTAAAAAGTGAGTTAACAATACTTTCCCAAAAAAACCACCTTCACTCCATTAACGTGTAGTGCGGGACGAACCAACTGTCGTTTTACCAATTGAATCGATCGAAATCGAAATTCTTCAAACTCTGAAGACTTGTAACTATTTTTCTATTATAGTTATGAGTATAACTAATTAACACATTTTTGGAGAGAATTCAATTTTCTATAAGGAAGTGCTAGTCAAAATTGTACAAAAAATATTTTTACTGCATTTCCCAACCAAAAATGAGAAAAAAAAATTTGTACGTTTATTTTAAATGGGAAAAAATACTTTTCAAACGCCAGTTCAATTTTTAAGATGTTGCGCTGAAATCTTAGGAAAGTTTTCATTACATCTCATGGTAACTGTTGAGACAATGTAAAGTAAAAAATATTCTTTTTTTTTTGAAACACCCTAATATAGCATAGTCGCTGGTAGTCGCTATGAATACAATAACGGCGTACCAACTTAAACCACAACTATCTCTGTCCGTTACGCTCGTTCCAGTATTATAGGTATAGATTGATTGATGGTCCGTAGGTTTACATCCGCATGGAAAATAGCCAATTATAGGTATAGAGGTCAGTGGTTTTCAAAGGCATAATTATAGACTTGAAGGAATAGACTAGACGCTCCCAAAGAAAACACTAAAGCTAACATATCCAAAACAGAGATATGCTAGGCGTACTCCCTTTTCTTTTCAATCGGCGTCATTGGGGCAGATAAGAGAGCAGTGGAAGCGGAATAGTCCTGCGCCTATCAAAAGTGTCAAATGCGCATTCATTTTCCTTCGCCACTCCCGGGTCACGTTTATTTGGTCGCGTTGTGCTGTTATTTGTTTATTATTGTTGTTAAAAGTATGGTAATAAGCTGTAAGAGTGGTAGTGAACTGCTGTATATGTAAATCGCATCCAGGTCAGTGGGAAGATGTGACTTTTCACGAGTAATACGTTGAGTGTGTGGAAGTTATGTTTTTCCCATCAATATAATCGCATTCGTAACCACATAATTAAACAGAGTCTGATATTAGTATTGGACATTTTTGACGTATATGAACTTGACACGCCAATCGTCGGAACTATGAATTTGGACTATTGCATAATTTGCCGTTGATAAGCCGTAAATTAGTCGTGGAACTTTTTTTTTTGTCGCGCTTCATTTTCAAAAAAAAATCCGGAGGCGTGCTAACTTTACAAAAAGTTGGCGCGTCAGCCGACGAAAAAGCGCATAGCGAGTCATCACACGAAATCGTGACTTGGCTCATAATTTGCCGTTGATAAGCCGTAAATTAGTCGTGAAACTTTTTTTTTTGTCGCGCTTCATTTTCAAAAAAAAATCCGGAGGCGTGCTAACTTTACAAAAAGTTGGCGCGTCAGTCGACGAAAAAGCGCATAGCGAGTCATCACACGATATCGTGACTTGGCTCATAATTTGCCGTTGATAAGCCGTAAATTAGTCGTGGAACTTTTTTTTTTGTCGCGCTTCATTTTCAAAAAAAAATCCGGAGGCGTGCTAACTTTACAAAAAGTTGGCGCGTCAGCCGACGAAAAAGCGCATAGCGAGTCATCACACGAAATCGTGACTTGGCTCATAATTTGCCGTTGATAAGCCGTAAATTAGTCGTGAAACTTTTTTTTTTGTCGCGCTTCATTTTCAAAAAAAAATCCGGAGGCGTGCTAACTTTACAAAAAGTTGGCGCGTCAGTCGACGAAAAAGCGCATAGCGAGTCATCACACGATATCGTGACTTGGCTCATAATTTGCCGTTGATAAGCCGTAAATTAGTCGTGAAACTTTTTTTTTTGTCGCGCTTCATTTTCAAAAAAAAATCCGGAGGCGTGCTAACTTTACAAAAAGTTGGCGCGTCAGTCGACGAAAAAGCGCATAGCGAGTCATCACACGATATCGTGACTTGGCTCATAATTTGCCGTTGATAAGCCGTAAATTAGTCGTGAAACTTTTTTCTTGCCACGCTTCATTTTCAAACAAAAATCCGGAGGCGTGCGGACTTTACAAAAAGTTGGCGCGTCAGCTGACGAAAAAGTGCATAACGAGTCATCACACGAAATCGTGACTTGGCTCATAATTTGCCGTTAATTAGCCGTAAATTAATCGTGAATCTTTAATTTTTTTCGTCGCGCGTCAAGTGTTTGTGATAAGCGCAGACACAGGATGAAATGGGCTGGTGACTTTGCGATACGAGTACCATATCTTGAAAACGAATAGTTCGAGTTTATTTCGGACTTTATCATATATAGGTAAGTAAAAGATTTCTTTTCATTCACAGAGACGTATGACGAAATATGGAAAACTTCAAAAGAAAATGCCGTTATCTTTCCACGAGGAGTAGACTTGTAGATATTCCCTTTGAATATTATTGTCATTCATTTGTGAATTACTATATATTTTGGATTTATAGTATATCGTACTATATATTAGTTTTACATGGTTATTTATTTGTAATATGTAATAATCCGGGCACAGTCGGCTCAATTCGATCAGTCAATAAATGCTGCTATATCTCATAGGTGGCTTATATTTCAAATACGTTATGTGAATGCCAAGAACTAAAGGTGATATAATTCACTGACCGCCAAGATTACTCGTCTTTATTTGACTCAATTTCTTTCAATTGGGGTTTCGCATGATTTTTATTTCAATTTCATATTCTAGTAGTTTGGGAAAAACCGTTTAGGAGGTTTTTTTCCCATTTGAACCAAAATTGCCGTTGATATTAAACAAACAGATTTGAAACTTTAATAATATGACGTCACCCAATGTAAAGAAATATCTACTCATATATATGTTTATCAAAATCAGTGAAATTCAATTGCCTATAACATGAGCTATTATCATTTTTTACGAAAAAGAAAAACTACGTCCGCATTATTTTGGCATACTCTACATTATGCACCCCCAAAGATTGAAAAAAAATGTCCTTGCTAAACCCCAATTATTGATACAATTTAGTTCACGATGATGTAAATCTTTATCTCGATGAATGAATGTGATAGTTCAATCTTGTCATAGCCACAGCCACCACCAAAGACCGAACATCGTAATTTTTTTATTTTTCGCCCCTTCAATGAATCGTTTGAAACCCAGTAGCATTTTAAACATACGTACGTAAGTTCAGAATGTGAAGAACATTTTCGTTATAGAACAATTCTCTATATTTTCACCAATTCAGACCAGAAAAATGAAAATTTTCATTGACCGCATTATTGTCAATATTAGAATTGTTCAACTAATAATTTTTAACCTAACGTTAGAAAGATGAAAAAAAATTCTTGTCACATGATTTTATTGACGTTAAATTTCAGCTCCATTGTTTATGTCATTTTTATCAACAAATGGTTGTGAAAGATTTCTGTTGGCTGATTTTTTTTACAGGTATTCGCATTTTATCTCCGCACAAAATTTTAAATGCCAATGGCTGACAATATTGTTTGATAATCATTTTACTCATCATTGCTTATCAAATGAATACCAGTGAACGGTCGCACCAGCTACTACACAATCCTACGGGATTCTATATCTAAAGACATGATGGAGCTGAAGACTTTCCGATGATCAATCTTCGGCGCTTGTCATTCGAAAAATCGTACACAAATTAGACCTAAAAAACATGAACAAAATTGATAAGATTCGTCAGCCTGGTTGAGTTTCGGAGAAAAACAGTAATTTCATTCGTTTGAAAATTCTTTTTACAGTATAAAGATGAGATAAATTTTTGAAGATTTTTTAATTTAATCTTGCGGACTGTCCACCAGTCAGGAAACTGATACAATTTTAGAATAAAATTCCGGGTGCCTCTCACGCCTAGGCTACTGACTTTGGAAAGATGTCCTTACTGACTTTTTTGTTGGAAATTTTGTGCTGTATGAAATTGTTCCTATACAATTTTTCTCTTTCTGGCGCCGTTCTCGCAGATTCTCAAGTAGAAGTTGGCGGTACGGAATTTTTTCACCATTTTTGACGCTCTTTTATATTCTTTTGCGTACTTTAGAATCCTATTTATATTCAAAAACTTGGATTCAAAATCAGGAGACCCTTCACTCCATGCTTATATTTTTTTTAAATTACAGAATTACTTGTGCATGTCAAACCGAAAATTGGTCCGAATCGACTGGCCTAAAGACAAACATCGTCGCGCTCTCTTGTGGCGTCTGCAACTTTTCATTTAGTGACAGTATACTTAGTATAGCCTGCGGCAGCAGTTATTATGTGTGGTCGGCTCATCGCTTCAGTGAATGTTATTTCGTTCATTAATGTTGTCTAACGTATAAAATTATAATGATTCCAACGCGAGGTCCAGGTAAGCCTCATACTGTGTGTAAAGAGACTCTAAAAGATACAGTTTTAAGTCACAAGGGTGAAATTTTACTAGAAAATGTCAAGATAGCCTCGGCAACAGCAAACGTGTGGATAAACCTATCAATAAAATTAGGCATAAAGCCTACTACCATACATTCATACGTCGTTAATGATCGATTCGATTTAAGAAAAATCTTATTGAGAGGAAAACTTGAAGACTCCTTGGAAAATTCTCAAATAAATACAACTGTATTTTCCGATGACACAACTTCAACGGCTGCGGACACAAGCATGGATTGTCTCGATAATTTTACATTCGCAATACCTAAGACAGAATTTAAAGATTTGATCACTGAAGTGGTACACAGAAGTACTACAAAGAAAGGAAATAAGATCAAACGCATTCGAACAGTATTGCGACCTAAAATATGGGCCGAAAAATTTTCGGCACATTTATGGAATTCGTTACACCTTAAACATGGATTTCATTTCGCAAACCACCACTTGACCAGATCAGCAACGTCTGGATATATAAAAGGTGAGATCTCATATGATTGTTAGAATCATTAAATAAACTTTATGAGTGTAGTCGTGTCTTATACATTGTAGCACTGCTGAGTGTAGCTATTGTGGGGGGCATCATTCGTAAGATTTAAGATTTCACTTGGAAAGCAGTCGAGACCTGTATTAGAAAGATAATTGTGAAAAGTCAGTTAAAGAAGCAACAATGATATAATAAGAAATGAATAGTTTTCGACTGTTGGACGTTACCCTGTCCGATTTTAACTACACTATAATTGCAGAAAAGTATTAAGGCGAGATACTCATACTCGACCGTCAGTCATACATTTTGTTCAATCTATGAACTAACGAACCGAATGGGCTCAAATTTTGACGGTATTCACATCGTAGCATAGTAGAAAGTGAGAATAAATAAATAAGTAATTAAACAAAAAGTCAAGAATTTTACGTTGTGATTGACTATCTGCTATTCTACGATATAAATGAAGTATACTGTCAAAATTTGAGCCCATTCTGTTCGTTAGTTTATGATTAAACAAAATGTATGACTAACGGTCGGGTACGAGTGTCGCATCACCTCAATGTATACCTATTTTAATCCTGAAAATCGTGATTACTTTGCTATTGGAAGAACGTTGAATGACTTCCATGCAACCAAAAAAAACAAAATGTGCTATTCCTAGACTTTTTCTTGAAAATATAATATGATTACTATGTTTGAAAATTTCAATCTTTTATTTCGAGGTTCTTGCAAGTGTGGCGCTGAAATAAGGTGTAGAATTGATAATGATTCGGACGATCTCAATACAAAATTTGAATGTCGTATAATTAAGACAGGAGAGGGCAAAGATTGTGGTAAGCGTCAGCTTCGTGGTGTGCAAAGGCAACAAATAGCTGCTGAACTTTGCCATAAATCAGTAGATGTATTTAGAGCAGAGCAAAGGAGAGCACTACAACGGCATGGGGATCCAGATCCACCACTTTTATATACAGAATCAGTGCTCAGGACAGCCAAACACCAGTATATTGAATCGCAATATTTACATAAAAACCCCATAGACGCCCTGAAATTAATGAAGAGGACAGCATTTGGAAAGAATATTATACAGAGTATAGGAAACGATCCTTTTTTTATTCATATTTTCTCCAACCATCAAATAAGACTATGGAATCAATATTCGGAAGAAGTTCCTCTTATAATAGATTCAACATCAGGAATAGCAACTAAGATTTTACACACACCAGTAGAAAAGTCACATTCACTATTTTTACATCTTGCTGTAATTAACTGCGAGTTAGGTCAATTTTCGGTATCCGAAGCCATCACAGAGAGGCAAGACTCCGTTACAATTGAATATTGGCTAAAAAGAATCATTCAATCAGCCGCCAATTATCCAAAACAAGTGGTGCGTAAATGAGTTTTCACCAATGTGTTTGAATATTCTAAATAAATTATTCAAGTTTCCACTCATATCCATTATTAATTAAATTAAATAAACAATATCGGTTGAAAGGATATTATTTTTTACTAATATTTATTCAAATCTGCGTAAACATTTCGTTGGTTTCCCAACTTCTTCTAAATAAAGCAAGACACTGTAAAAGATGACGGTAAATTTATGTGTCACATGGATAGGTGATTTTATATTAGGTCATTGTGAATCGAATTTCGTGACCAATGGTCGTTTCCGACTGATCGTCGACCTAACCATATGTTCGTTTTTCACTATACCTACAGATAATTTTTGGTGGTAAAAAATAAATTCAATTTATATAGTAAATTGTACCACTCATGAAGGTAAATTTACTCTCGAAATTTTTTACAGTATACGTCAGATATCAGTACATAGGTACAATCAATTAACACTGTTCAAAATTGTTCCACATTATCCTATGAAAAGCCTAAATATAACTATGATTAATGTTCTAAACCTTATGGGAAAAGTTTTAGAATCCTATTGAACAATTTTGTGCAAACAGAACAAATGTAATTTAATTACATTGAATATTCTGTGTTATGTTTCTGGAAACGGTTAAATCACCCACTTCATGTTTATAAAGTAGGTTTCTAGTTCGAGTTGAAAGGTTCTAAAGGTATACTGAGAAAATAGATAAACAATTCAGTTTTTGAATTAAATCCCGGAATTATTTATATACTTCACACATTCTGTGAATCAAAGTAGTATGCAATTTGTTTCAACACATACCGTCAAACTATTAGAGTAATAAAAATCGAAGGTTGTTTATGACAATTGTAGACTGTAGAGATGTGATAATCTGGCAAGCCCATGTGTATTAATTTAGCTTATCGTTTGCAGATTTGTGACTCTTCGAGAGCCTTGCTAACTGCATGTATATCTGCGTTCACAAATTTTCTAACTATCGAAGAGTATTGCGATGCATTCAAAACTGACCCTCTGTCAATGCACAACAAATCATTAATTTCTATAGACGTAGCGCATTACATAAAACTGTGGGCAAATTTCTTAAAATCGAAAAATCGACGGATCAAAGTCTTTTATTTAGCAAGCATTGGTCAATTGATTTTGAGTGGAAGCGAAGAAGATGCAAAAGACCTCATAATCATGCTCCTAACAGTAGCTATGAGCGAGACAGATGGCAAATTAATTAAAGGCAACAGAGTCACATTATGTGAAAAGCATAAAGATCATTTAAGAGACATTATAACTGGGCAATTGCCCGAATACGAAAGGTTGTGTAATGAAGTAGAAACTGAAGAAAAAAGCGGTGAATCTGGAGGTAACGAAGATTCAGATGATACAGAGGATAATGCAATTGAGGATGGCAGAACTAGAATTAAAAAGTCAAAAATTGAAAATTCAAAAACTGGGACAAACTCAAGAAAACAGAGCATGCATTCAAATGCATGGGAAAAATGGGCTTTAGAAATTGAGTTAGAAGTGAAGAGAAAAATAAAAAATGAAATTGGTGATCGCGATAACGCACATTTTGATCTAAGAATAGCGGAAAGGTTGGTAAAAGAAATTAGGCATTTGCCAATGTGGTCTAATCTTTACAATACAAAATTCAATGTTGAGAATATACGCCCAAGCTCCAGTGCTTCTGTTGAATGCGAAATTAAAAAAATTAAACACAACGTATTGGGTAAGAAGGGAAAGTACTCAAGAGTCGATGCTACTGTCGAGAAAATTATTAAATATTATGATGGGAAATTAAGAATCTTATCTGCAAATGATGACTTTGAAAATGAGGTGGCACAGTATGAAACTGAAGGAAGTAATGCTCTTGAAGAAATCGATGAGCCAGGAGTGCTTGAAATAAAAACGGAGAATAACTCTAATTTTACAACATCCACAATGGAATTTGAAAAATCGGATAACATAAATGGCGAAGAGCCATCATTGCATAATGAAGAGTCACCGTCACATGATAGACAATCAGCAGCGAATAATAATGATTCCCATCTATCAAAGGAGGGCGATGTTATCCTTGTCTCTCAATTTGGAACACCAATGCGTGACCCAGGAATACATGATTTCACGGTAAGAGCGTTTGTCGTATAATAAGATTTTTCATCCATAAACTTTGTGACGGACTTATTCTATAGTAGCTAACTACGCTAGCTTGACAATTGACATAAAATTCTACAAATTTTTTATTCTTCCAAGAAAAATATCAATCTGATTTACTATTGGAGTATGTCGCATAGGTTAACGTTATTCATTTCATTGGACTGAATATAGATAATCATGCTTACTACTCGTGGGTGCGTCGTTGTCATCATGTTTTCAGCTAGTGGGTAAACTGTTCTACCGCATTCAATTTAAAAAGGCATTTGGTTTAGCGAAAATAACATTTCA
Organism: Macrophya annulata; assembly: GCA_963924015.1. Lineage (NCBI taxonomy): Eukaryota > Metazoa > Arthropoda > Insecta > Hymenoptera > Tenthredinidae > Macrophya > Macrophya annulata. The sequence goes on from OZ001260.1 coordinate 11,529,834, forward strand.
GTATGAAAAAGAATCAGCAGCGATTGACCAAAAATCACCGTTAAAAGATTTGACCAATAATGTACGAGAATTATGTGTAGCTTGCTTGCGAAGTGATCAACCTGAAGGAGCGCATTCTTGCAGAGTATGCAAAAAAAAAGTACACGCACTACCAGGATGCTCTATGGAAACAGAAGAAGAAGAAGGTTACGGCCAGCGGAGATTGTGTATGAATTGCTACAGCTCTAAAGATTTAAATTATAAAATGGCCTTAACAGAAATAGAAAATCACAAGGGCTTAGCGCTCAAAGATTTAAAAAATGATAACCAGAATGTTAGAAGAAGAAACAGATATCTAGGCCAAAGTAAAGAAAAGATTTCGGACATGTTGTTATACGAGTCAAATAATAACGAAAATTTACCAATTTTGAAAAACGGAAATGCCATGAAGATGAATTTTGTGACCATAAATGGTGCAAAATATTCTTTCCATCATACGTGTGCACTAGATAGTTTCTACCAAATTATTTTAGCTGCTACCATAGACTACGCACACTTCCAAGACTACGTACAAACTACAGCCGAAAATAACCCATTATTTGAAATTGTGTCGGACACATTAAAAAAAGGAATTACGGCAAATACTTACAGATTAAGAGGCAGTCTATTGCTCAACTTCAAAGGGACACAAATCCATGGAAAGACAATCGAAATTGTTAAATGTGATTCAGCTATCAATGATTTGATCAATCATATTTTACAAAAACAGCCGAGCATTGAACAGAAAATTACATGCACAAACGGATGTGCCGAAATTATAAACAAAGAGTATTCAGCCATACTGCAAATCAATCACCTAAAAAATAATAAAAACTTTTTCGATATAATAAAAAGGAACATGAAAAGGAAGAGACGTTGTTTGAACTGCCAAGCAGAAGTAGGCATTGAAATTACTAATGGTGAGATAATTGTTATTCACTCGGTTATGCATAATTGTCAAATATTCGAATAGCCGATTTCTTTATACTTTTAACTTGATTCCATATTTCAGGTAAAATGATATGCATCGAAATTTATGGATTGATTGAAAGGGAGCTGCATATTAAATTAGGTACTATACCAAAGAAATTCAAAGACGGTATCGATGAGTTTAGGCTCATTGGTCTAATCGATTACTACGGCTCAGAGGTACAAAAAGAAAACGAAATGGGCCACTACACTGGGATATCATTCAGAGGAACGTGGGTACAGTACGACGACTGTAAATTGAAACCAAAGGTGTTGAAAGACACATACATAACGAAACCAAAAATTTTATGCTACATCAAAGAAGAAAACTAATCAATTTTTTTACATTCACGGTGGCATACTGATCGATTAAACATTTAAAAACCGTCAAAATGAGCCGCTACTTTACGAAGAATAACGCAATATTACAAATAAATAAATGGAACTTTAATCGAAGATATGTAGTAGTTGACGAATAAATGGCAATAATAGTTAGCATTGAAAATTTACGAGTTTTTTTATAGCGGAAAGATGGTATTATTTTTTTTAATTGTGTGTTTTTCCAGACGTCACCCGTATACTTCGCAGTATGTATACGCCTATCCAATCTCAAAATCTAGTCGGAGTCAAATGTTTCAAACTGATTTTTCCGTTTGTTTTGGGTTCTGAAAAAACACGTTTCTTAGCATTCTTAAGAATTTTTTCTCTCCTACTAGGTTACTAGGTCTCAACATTGGGCAGCCGTATGTCTCTGTGAATGAAAAGAAATCTTTTACTTACCTATATATGATAAAGTCCGAAATAAACTCGAACTATTCGTTTTCAAGATATGGTACTCGTATCGCAAAGTCACCAGCCCATTTCATCCTGTGTCTGCGCTTATCACAAACACTTGACGCGCGACGAAAAAAATTAAAGATTCACGATTAATTTACGGCTAATTAACGGCAAATTATGAGCCAAGTCACGATTTCGTGTGATGACTCGTTATGCACTTTTTCGTCAGCTGACGCGCCAACTTTTTGTAAAGTCCGCACGCCTCCGGATTTTTGTTTGAAAATGAAGCGTGGCAAGAAAAAAGTTTCACGACTAATTTACGGCTTATCAACGGCAAATTATGAGCCAAGTCACGATATCGTGTGATGACTCGCTATGCGCTTTTTCGTCGACTGACGCGCCAACTTTTTGTAAAGTTAGCACGCCTCCGGATTTTTTTTTGAAAATGAAGCGCGACAAAAAAAAAAGTTTCACGACTAATTTACGGCTTATCAACGGAAAATTATGAGCCAAGTCACGATATCGTGTGATGACTCGCTATGCGCTTTTCCGTCGGCTGACGCGCCAACTTTTTGTAAAGTTAGCACGCCTCCGGATTTTTTTTTGAAAATGAAGCGCGACAAAAAAAAAAGTTTCACGACTAATTTACGGCTTATCAACGGCAAATTATGAGCCAAGTCACGATTTCGTGTGATGACTCGCTATGCGCTTTTTCGTCGGCTGACGCGCCAACTTTTTGTAAAGTTAGCACGCCTCCGGATTTTTTTTTGAAAATGAAGCGCGACAAAAAAAAAAGTTCCACGACTAATTTACGGCTTATCAACGGCAAATTATGCAATAGTCCAAATTCATAGTTCCGACGATTGGCGTGTCAAGTTCATATACGTACATTTTTGTGCTAAAGACAGAATATTTTCTAATTTTAGCATACCAAAAAAACCTTGCTTATAGTAAGCACGTTGATGATAATCAATTCCAGTTCAAGATATTCGACGGTACCATAAAAACATTTTTGATATCAAATGCTATTCCGACAAAATATGTCACAGCTCCTCCATGTTCAAGCCAAAGTCCAAGGTATGTTATATTTGATTAGAAGATATTTCGAAATTGTTCCCAACGAATATCATAAAAGTTGTGTATTTCAGCAACTGTGATCAAGAAACTGCGAGAAAAGACAAACATGACATGGAAGATGTCATGGTACCATAATCTATTCTCCGTACGTAAGTAAGACAATTTACACGAGCCTAGATTCAGTCACATTTACATGATCGAAAAGCTAAGATGTGCTTCGTATAATCAATGCGATATTTTCGATATAATTCTTGTGTTTTTTGACTCAATTGGTTGATACTTATACATATTATTTTGTTATCAATAAGCTAGTGAATAATGAGACTGTAGATGGAAATTCAACACTCTCTAAAAGGTACAGTGAAATCATTCGATCATAGTAATCATTACCACTTCAGTGATTGATTAATCAATGTATTCTCTGAGAAAAGATTACTCTGCAGATAATATCAACTGAAAACGTGCTCGGGTGAAGACATTTCGGGATATTGGGGGTAAAGGCTGTGGAGATTTCATTTCTGAAGACGCCTACCAAGTAGTTGAGAATTATGTCAGTGACCACAAAATCGAAATAAAAATATTGAATCAGAAAGTAGGACGTATGGCTACAAAAATAAAAACTATAAAGGATTTGATAGATAATATGAGTGGTAACAATATGTTAACGAGTTGAGCTGCAGGATTTCTACAAGTAAGCACTTTAATCAGTAAATCATCAAATCTGACGAAAAACATGAACCATGAGGCTAGATGTTAATACGTCGTGAAATAAATAATCATGTCATTTTATTAAGATTCAAGGTAAGCCCTAACCGATTAGTTAGGCACATTTTTGTTTAAGTGAATTACACAAGGATCTGTATGATTTGAAAATTACAATGTACACGGAGAGAAGATAATAGTGAAATAGTGAAATTTCCAAGATATAAAGGTTATTTTGTGCGTGTACTGTAGGAATTTTCCCCATGTTACATAGTATTTTCACAATCAGGATGTTTCACTGTGTCCAATTGTCAAACATCCCAATCAGCAATGCTTTTTCCTATGTCACACAGGCTTTTCCCCATGTAAGATTGCACGTTTCCCTATGTTACATGGACTTTTTTCCCATGTAACATTGCAAGTTTCCCTATGTTACATAGGTTTTTTTCTCATGTCACATTGTCAATTCTTCTATATTACAGGGTACATTTTTTTAAAATACGGGAGTTATAACTATATTATCTAATATTACTTTTTAATTAAAGAAGGTTACTTTTTCAATTAAATAATCATACAATAACAATTAATAAATAATTACCCCGAAAACTTGCAATATTACATGGGAAAAAGTCCTATATAACACAGGGAAAAGCCTATGTAACACACGAAAGATTGCAATGTTATATGGAAAAGGCCTCTGTAATATAGAGAAATTTGCAATGTTACATGGAAAAAAAGCCTATGTTCTTGAACTATTTAGCCAACATGGTAATTTTTCTTATGTCTACTTTGTGAATATAGCATTGGTGATTAGAATATTTTCCTACAATATTTTCTCCGTCTATAGTTGAAATTGTAATTTTATTGATACGATTGTAAATATGTGACATCGAATTAGTACTGACAACTTTTCACAATACACATCACGTACATACATATATACATTGTGATGCGAGCTTATTTCGGGGAGGAAAAATCCCAGCCCGGCACAGTTCGGCACTTTTCCGTGTAACGACAAAGATATATTTACAAAAACTTATGCTGGGTGCCAGATGCTACTGCGTCTATTGAGTAACAAAATAAGATACGTAAATTCAAAAAAACATGAAACTGACGAGATTGCGACGATCGACAACTCAACTAGCCCAGTTTGTTAATAGTACTTAAAATAGAGGGGCAGGGTATACCGGTGATAAAATATCATTTCCTTCAATGTGTCTTTTAGGCCATATATTCTGTTTTAGAAACAATATGCAAACAAAATATAGTAACACAGGTTATGAGCGATAGCGATGTGAAAGCACAATTAGGAAATATTGTTCAATTAACAAAAGATAGTATGGGGTATTAGGTAACATCAACCAGAGATAAATTACAATATCAGTGCCAGAAAATTAGAGTAATATAAACGATAATACACGATATTTTGAAAAAAAGATCAAAGAAACAGATTATCGGTACTAAAACAAAATAAACGCACTGAGAATGTTAGAAGATAAGCGATAGTTTGTTATGATAGAAATTTAGCGACCAAAATAGGTTTTACGTCGTTTTTAGGAATAATACCAGCAATAAGCGTACATCACAGGTGACTCGACGATACAATACAAGTTAGTTAGACTTGTCGTCAATTATCCGAATGTCGATTTGAGTTCTCAGAAAAACCGTCAACTTTTTCAAAAATGAATAGATATAAGTACTCAGTCTGTCACAGCCCCGGCAACTGTGGGATGGTGGATATGGAGCACACCCTTCACCAATTCTTGAGAGATGTGATTGCTCAATCAATATACGTTCTATGTGACCTTTTCCTGTGTTTTCTCGAACTGCACAACTTTGTGTGGATCCCTACAGACCGCGCTATAACACGGGCCCTTTCACAGTGGCATTGAGTATAGATAGACACATGGTTTACACCATGGGGGTGACACAGACTGCTAGAATCGGTTCGCATTCTGTCTGCATTTTCTAGTTCCTTTATTGCTCTGTGTATGGCGCTAGTAATCTCGTGCTTGCAGTGTGATCACTGATCTAGTATAGAGTTAGTATAGAGATCAGTGAGTGTGATACAATCAGCGCTCGAGCCATTCGAGCAGAGAATAACTAGCGCCATATACAGAGCGATAGAGGAACTAAAAAATGCGGACAAAATGCGTTTCATTTTTAAGTACAGGGAGAATAGCATGTGTCACCCCCCTGGTTTACACACACAATCGAGATCTGCCTTTGTTGCGTATACACGAATGTATTCATATTGGACAAACTCCTCATAAAGAAAGGTACGAAAAGAAGTGGAAATGTCACCAACGTATCGGAGTCAACAACAAACAGATCTGCAACAGAACCATTACCCGTAATGAGAGAAAAGTCCCCTAACCTCATCAACTCAAAAAAAAAAATCTTGCTCCTGTAAGCTCGACTTCTATTGATGAAAATGCAAATTCTACTTCCTTCAATAAGTTCATATTCAGATATCCTTGATTATCCTCTTATCCTCACGTAGAAATCGAGACTAGGCGAATTTTTTTTTCTTTATCATTGGCGTTGTCAGGTTTTCGGACCATTTTTTTTTTTTTTAGTGCGTGTTTATTCGAAGCTTTTCACAGCTCGTGTTTGACAATTGGATTATATTACAACTATCTCACAGATTGTGATAATTACTGGTCGTATCACGTATATTTGTTTCCGGAAACGATTCGTTTATTCTTTGGATTTTTGGAAGGTATAACAAAACGCCCGAAGCTATTTTCGAAGTGGCAGACATAGTAGTCTAAGAGCCAGTGAAAAGCTACCTGTATGTATTTGACCAGACCTGGGGTTTTGTACAGTGCGGCCCCTACACTTACCATACATGAGGTGGGGAGTCACTAAGCCCAAAGTGGTGGACGCGGGGCGCGCTCAGGTAAGACAGGTATCGATTTTTGGCGAATTTTAAATGCATTTGACCACGTCTGCCGTTTTGATATTTGAAAATATATTATTATTATTATCTACAAACAACAATGGCAGACCATTATCGCGCGTTCAGCATAGTGGCAGACAGTTTTGAAAGTGCTGAAAAAAATTAAATTTTAACATTACTTGACCAGATCTGCCATTATTATATTTTATTTATTAGGGTCTTAAAAAATTATATTGATCACGGCAGACGACTTCATTGCGTACACACTTCAGCAGACAACAAAATCTTAGCTACTATCCGGTCAGATGTATATGTATTACGTTCTCTATTTCACATCAATATGATTTACTTTATCACTGCATTCATAGAAATTTAAAATTTAATTTTGTAAACTATGTACTGAAATTGATAAGTTTGATGATAAAAAAGTAAATATAATTCGGAAGAATCTCAAATATTAAGGTATATTGCAGATAACAAAGAATCATTCAAATATTTATTTAATTTTCCTCTTTTTATTTATTTAAGACAAAATTTTAAAAAATTAATAAAAAGATATGAATCGTGCAAGCATTACAGAATATATATTTTTTTCTACTGATTTGAATCTTCATTCATCGTCATCGGAGTCATGTCTGTCTTGTGTCAGAACGGCTGTTCTGCTTCAGCGTCAATTTTTTTTTCTACTTCTACTGTCTCAGGAAGGTTCACATCTTTTACAAGAGAATCATGTACAATTGAATCATCAATTATTGAGCTATCAGCTGATGTAGATGGCTGTTCAATTGCAGACAAAGACGTACTCGACTGTGATGGAACTTTTTCTTTAACATCTATCGTGAAAAAATGTCTCTTCAATGCTGTAAATGCCTTGGAACAACTACTATGATATGCTGAATCATAAATTTCGTCTGGTAAAATAATATCTTTATATTTTAATTTATGAAACTTTCGTAACCTCAAAATCTTTTGACATTTTACATAGTTTCTTCTGAGAATATCAGTAATTTATCAGTTTTTACCGTGTCACAAAAAACACACTTCAGTTCTTTTTTCTCACACGACATAATGTCAGATATATTTAATAAATAATAGACAAATCAACAAAACAAAAGAAAACAACACTATGTACTTTATTTAATTCACGAAACACGAGGCATCTGTATGAACGTTCACAAATATTCTGAAAACATCTGTCAAAAATCCTTAGGTTGGGGAAATAACTGAAGGCCCTCTCAGGTATAAAACGCGATTCATTTCAATGCTAGTAACTATAAAAGAAAATACTATAGGCTAGAATGAGTACAATAGTAATCCATAGAGGAAAAAAGAAAGATAGCTATATACATAGACAGTCTATGCATACCGGATACATATGCATACATCTGACCGGATAGTAGCTAAGATTTTGTTGTCTGCTGAAGTGTGTACGCAATGAAGTCGTCTGCCGTGATCAATATAATTTTTTAAGACCCTAATAAATAAAATATAATAATGGCAGATCTGGTCAAGTAATGTTAAAATTTAATTTTTTTCAGCACTTTCAAAACTGTCTGCCACTATGCTGAACGCGCGATAATGGTCTGCCATTGTTGTTTGTAGATAATAATAATAATATATTTTCAGTTATCAAAACGGCAGACGTGGTCAAATGCATTTAAAATTCGCCAAAAATCGATACCTGTCTTACCTGAGCGCGCCCCGCGTCCACCACTTTGGGCTTAGTGACTCCCCACCTCATGTATGGTAAGTGTAGGGGCCTCACTGTACAAAACCCCAGGTCTGGTCAAATACATACAGGTAGCTTTTCACTGGCTCTTAGACTATAGTATTCGTGGCTGACTATCAACTCGAACGCAAAGGCCTATCTGCTCGATGGGTGTAAAAGCTGTAGAAAAAAGATTCATACTACCAAACGATAGTCGTGCGGGACCTTCACGAGAGGCTTTTGTAGATTTCAGCTTTACTTGTTGGAAAAATGCTACTATTGCATTCAGAAAGCACGAAGCCAGCGAATTGCATCGATGTGCTGTTCAAGGGTTTAGCGAGCTTAGAAAATAAGACTGTAACTCAACAATTATCTGTATCCAAATCTAAAGAGATTGTTGATGCCAGTGTTGCGCTCCTCAAAATATTTACCACCATGGACACTTGAGCACGACAGGGGTTAGCTCTGCGAGGAGATAATAATGACGAGCAGTCGAATTGGTGCAATTTTTGAAAATGCGGATGGAGGACGCACCACGACTAAAATTGTAGCTCAAGCGCACTGCGTGCGAATGCAGTGATTCTTAAACTTCTTATAGAGATAAGATCAGCGAACTACTACTCCCTCATTATTAATGAAACATCAGACGTTTCAAGACTGGAGCAAATATCGGTTTTCATAAGGATTGTTCTAGATGATTTCTCAGTTAATGAAATATTTCTTGGTTTTTATAAAACCAATTGTACTAAATCGGAGACGCTGCTCAAAATTGTAATAGATGTTCTTACACGATTTTCTCTGGATATACATAATTTGCGAGGGCAATGCTATGATGGTGCGTCCAATGTGAGTGGACGAATGACTGGTCTTCGAGCAGGAATACGGGAGGTGGAACCAAGAGCCCTTTACATGCATTGTGCTGCTCATAGACTAAATTTAGTTGTACATACAAGATGCACTTGAAAACGTTCCATGTGTAAAAGATTTCATCGGCGTTGTGAAGGACTTTATCAACTTCATCCGGGATTCCCCAAGACGATTGACGATGTAGTAACACCTTCAGTCTGAGGGTAGTCCTCTTTTATCACCGTTCTGTCCCACTAGGTAGTGTACGGCACGTATGCGCGTCAAGTCTTTAAAAACTCTTCATGATACAGGAAACTTATCATGAAGACAGAAAGACTGAGGGAAACTGGATTTGACTCTTTATGGTGTGAGGCAATTACTGAAGCACAAAATTTGCAACTGAATGTACCAAAAGTTCCTCGTGTTGGCAAAGCTCCTGAAAAGTTAGAATCTACTTCTACAAAACATAGCTTCTCCGATCTAAAATATTATTACAGGAAACTGTATTTCGAAATTATTGATCGAACTGTTAATTCAATGAATGATCGTTTTACTTCTGAGATATTAAAACTACTCAACAGGATGAAAGATTTTATGACTGGTTAAGGCCGAAAAAATTTTTTTTTTTTTTTATGGTGCAACTGCAAATAACAGTCAATCGGAAAGTGAATCAAATTTCAACGTGGATCAACTTGAATTACATTGAGCGATGCTTATAGATATTGCAAATCAACGCGGTGTTAAACTGACTTCTTTGAAAGACGTATTGAAATTTTTGAAAGAGAATCCCTCCATAGCTAGTATAATACCGCAAGTAACCAAACGCGTTGAAATGGCGTTAACAACATCTGTTTTATCGTGTACTACGGAACGATCTTTTACTGCCTTGAACGTTTGAAAAATAATTTGAGATCATCTATGTTACAGCGAAGACTGAGTACCATTGCTATTCTGCATGTTCACGCTGAAGACGCGGAAGCTGTTGATATTGATACATTAATGAATAAATTCATTTCTAAATGTATTGCCAGACGAAATACATTTGCAATGTGCAATAACAATTAAAAAAATCAGGAAACCGATTGACCTATGGGCCAACCCGAAAACTTCCCGTTGTAATAAATACGTTAGAATTAGTTGATACTATTGTGTTTATAATAAATTGAAGAAGGTTATAAGTATAATTAGCTTTCCGTATACAAATCTTTTTGTCTTCAATTTCTATTCTTCGAATCACTTTGAAACTACTGGACCGATCGATTCCAAAATCTAATCAGATCTAAGTCTTGATGAACCCTTTCGATCACCGCAGGAATCATTCAGATCGGTTGATTTGTTCCAAAGGTATCGTACGACAAACAGAGAAATTTTTGTCGTGTAATATCTTTGAAACCAATTGTTCGATTTTGATGAATCTTACGGCGATCGAAAGGGCTATCCAAGAGCTAAGTCTGGTCAAGTTTTGAGACCAATCTAACGAACAGTTTAGGACTTATGCGCTAAAAATGTGAAAAAAAAATTGTTTTTTAATTTTCACTTCTCAAATAACTTTGAAACTACTCGACCGATCGACTCCAAAATCTAATCAGATCTAAGTCTTGATAAACCCTTTCGATCGTCATAAGAACCATTCCAATCGGTCGATTCGTTCTAAAGATATCGTACGACAAAAATTTGTTTACACACACATACACACACATACGGACGTCCATCCAAAAATAGTCAGAATAGCTTCGTAGAACCCCAAAACGTCGAGATCTGATGAAAACTCGATTTTCGAAAGTCGGACCGATACCAATAACTTTCCTTTTTTATGAAAATTTTCAATTTCCATTGCGGGAAGTTGAAAATTTATGGTAATTTTATTAGTAGGATTAAAGGTCTACTAAGCCGATATAAGCCTAATGATCTCCTTATTTGCCCCTCCCCTCCCTCTTTTCCTACTATCGTACTTCTGAAAATATTTTTCCATACCCGGCAATATCGTACGTCGCCGAGCTTATACCAATGTTAATTATTTTTAAATACATATCTGTTCCATATCATTAAATGATACAATAGTTATTTGCCATTCACCAAAAATGTACTTGTATTATTAGGGTATTAATGTTGACAGCGTTTTTGTCGCCCACGGAATATTACTGTTTGGTTATCCGAATTTTCGATCAGCCAAAAGGTGCCCGGTCCCAATTAAATCGGAAAATCGACGCTCTAGTATTAGACTTTTTGAACGAGAGAAAATCAATAACAAATGGTACAGGATGTATAAAAAAGTTTGGTCGCCGCTTCAATGGGTGATTCTCCAGCTCGAGATCGGTGAAGATCTTTAATAACATGTAGCCGCAAAACTGACCTTGCCCATTTATGGAAGGTCAATTTTTTTATCATTTCAAAAAATGCTACTCTTAGAAATCAACAAAAGTCTCTGAGGAACCATGGGTCGCAATAGTATCCTTCTCGTCGAAAAAGGTATCTGAACCCAAAAATAATTCGTCAAAATACTGAGTGAGTGAAAAATCGATTCTACGGTCGACTTCAATGGACATGAATAAAATTCCATTCCAGACTATCAAAAAACTGTAACGTGTATTTTTCAGTTTGTAGATGACAAACCCGGCCTCAGGAACACTTGATTCCTTATTCTATTCGTATAAAAATTTTATAATGGCCCATATATTTGATAAAACTAGAATCCCAAAAATAAAAAAAAAAAACGTTACTTCTAAGCGACGAGCTTGCCGAAAAAAAATTATTCATTTGAATATCATGAATTGATATACTCTACCGTACGGCAACCGCAACCGTATGGTAGAGTGTGTCAATTCATGATATTCAAATATAGTAGATTATGCATCTAGGGAAGAAAGCAGGCGTTTAATGTCGAGCGCCGATGTTTGCAGAACGAGTTGTAAGTCGAGGGTGCCGAAGGCGTTTAATGTCGAGCGCCGATGTTTGCAGAACGAGTTGTAAGTCGAGGGTGCCGAAGGCGCCCGAGACTGAAGACGAGTTCTGCAAACATCGGCGCTCGACATTAAACGCCTGCTTCCTTTCCGTGGTGCATATACTTTTTTCTGCAACACATGCATTAAAAACGAGTGAAAACGCATGTTTGAAATTACGGATCACTTATTGAATCGTTGGGCCGGCTACTCCGATGTTTATACGACTCGTCATGGAAACATCGTACTCAATATAGTTCTCCGCCAGGGGTAGCACTTTTGCGGTTTATTTCACTGTTTCAAGCGTTTTTTTTCCTGTCACTAGAATTTTTTTCCCTGCTGCCAAAGTTGTTTTACCCGTGGCGAGTTTTGTGCCCTGTTTATTTCCCCGCTCAGAAAACTATGACTTTTATCCCGTTTCAGAAGTCAAAAAACACGAGTTTTTAATGCATGTGTTGTAGAAAAAAATTTTTTTCGGCACGCTCGTCGCTTAGAAGTAACGTTTCTTTGGGGATTCTAGTTGTTTCCAATATATGTGATATTCCAAAAAGTTTAAGAATAAAGTAACAAATCAAGTGTTCTTTGGGCTGGGTTCGTCATCTAGAAACTGAAAGATGCACGTTATAGTCTTCTGATGGTTTGGAATGAAATTTGATTATGTCCATTGAAGTCGACCACAGAATCGATTTCGCACTCGTTCAGTATTTTGATGAATTATTTTTGGGTTCAGCAGATGCCCTGTTCGATAAACAGGATACAATTGCGACCCATGGTTCCTCAGAGATTCTGGTTCATCTTTGAGAGTAGCATTTATTGAAACAATGAAAAATTTAGCCTTCAATGAAAGGGCAAGATCAATTTTGCGGCTACATGTTATTCAAGATCTTCACCGATCTCGATCTGGAGAATCACCCACTGAAGCGGCGACCAAACTTTTTTATACACCCTGTACAGGCTTCTATGCAATTTTTAATAATACGATATGATTAATACTGAATTAACGATAGCCATACGATACTGAAGTGAATCAAAGATACTGAATTCGAAACTAAAGATACCGAATCTACGGCAAAGACTCTGAATTTAAGTTAATATAAGAGATAAACCATACGATAGTGATTTCACTCAACAAAATATAATTTAACGCAAACTTGGAATATCTTAGACAAAATAACTGTAACACGGTGCCTTACGCAAACCGCAACTACCTTCGCTAGGGATACTCGAGGGTATTTTTTTACGATAGCAGCACAATACACTATACCATAATTACAAAGAGAAACAAGAAAGAGAATAAGATAGCAAATATAGAATTAGATAAGCGATAGCACAGAGAATAAGATAAAGATCCGCTCCAAAAACATCTGAAATGTAAAAAAAGTCACCAAGTACTCAGATTACAACACAATATCAAATCACGAAGAACTTTTCGCCAGTCTTTGTCGTGAAGTCGGACGTTGCTGTTTCGTGTAGTGATATCGAAACATCATTCCAAGAGCTACTTACTTGGCGGGCACATTCAATTTCTTTACTTTGCTATGATTGGAACCCGTTTGCACTTTGCATAATTCTGTTCTAGCATATAAGGGATGAATTTGAAAACAAATATACTTATACATATATTCTTCTGCGATATAATTGATTTTGAATTCCGAAACTCGATTGGCAATAGATCATGGAAAGAAATTCTTTTAGAAAATCAAAAAATAAACCCAACTCTTTCATCCAAATGAGGCCTTTCGGAGCTAGTGGCAATGCGAAAGTCGAAATGTCCTTGCGCGCGAGCGTACTGACGTGCGTGCGCGCGAGCGCCCAAGGGTACCCTCACGTGAGCATGTCAGTACGCTTGCACCCAACGATATTCCGACTCTCACGATCAGTAGCTTCATATCAACAATCAACAAATTCAGATGCAGTCAATAGATATCGGAACTTTATTATAAACGAGTAAGGATGTCATGTTCTCTTACACGTAGGCTGCTGTGATTCTATCTGTATGATAGATCATTATAAATATCTATGATTATACTGCGTACTTCTGCAATAACTATTTCTATTTCTATTTTTTAACATTCATGGCTGTAATATAAATTGTACTCAATTTGGGCTTAGGGTATGTATTTTGAGGTAGCAGAGTGATACGATTGATTGGTCATCCCTTACGTGAAATTGTTCATAAATTGACCGACATTTATCAGGAATTCAGTTATCCAACGTATATATAGAACACTTAACGCAATGAGGCTGATGATTATTATGAATTGTTCATACGGCCAATGATGATTATAACAAATGAGATATCATCCTCTACGCACAAATTATTCTTATCAGCATAACTACGTATTATTATCAATGAAGTACATACTCCTAATGTCACAATATCATTGGTGGCTTGAGGATATCTTGTAACGAGATGAGGCGAAGAATAATTTTAAAAAATGTGCCCGTTAAGTACGTAGCTCTTGGAATGATGTTTCGATATCACTACACGAAACAGCGACCTCCGAATTCACGACAGAGATTGGCGAAAAGTTTTTTGTGAATTTTTATTGTGTTGTAATCTGAGTACTTGGCGGTTTTTTTTTACATTTCAGATATTTTCGGAGTGGATTTCACTTTTATTTGTAAGAACGCGATAACAATAATGCTGTATCAAGATTCACGGCAGCGGATCACTGCCATGTACCTTTCGACCGACGAGCACCAGGTAAAAATCATTCATACCCGAGCAAACTTTCGTACCGGTAAACATCACCTCATATTTACGGAACCACACTATATTTTCAGTTGAAATTTATGGGACTAACTATTCAAGTCTAAATACGCTTGATCAACGAGTTTGGACAAAATCGACCGAGTACTTCCGAAGTTTCTCAAAGTTAATGCAAAATCGCTATCTTCTTCTTATTCTTTGGTGATGACGATGACAATAACAATAAGTATAATAATAACAATGATAATTAAAAAATAATAATAATAATAACATCATTATCATAATCTGATTATTAACATATCTAAATTTTTCGAGATTTGTCGAGTCTAGAACCCGTGACGATATCAACTTGCACGTCGTATATAGATATGAGTCAATCTTTCAATCACGTGATCGAACTCTAGCCAAAATGAATCGGGGCGAGATATTGATCGAGGGAATCTCTCTTTCAAATTGCAAGTCGATCGGTGAATTGGTTTGAGAGATATCGGTGGCCACAGAAAGCGTCTGCAAAAAACTTATCTGAAGAAGAAGAAGAAGATTGTAACTGTTTATCAACTTCAACAGTCTATAACTCCGAAACTACTCGGTCAATTACGTCCAAAGTTTTGGAGGTAACTCATTTGGACTTGAACAGTTAGTCCTATGAATTTCAGCGCTAAATATTGTGTGGTTCTGGAAATATGCTGCAATGTTTACAGGTACGAAAGTTGGCTAGGATATATGATTCTCAGCTGGCGCTCATCGGCTGAAAAGTACTTGAAAAGATTCTAAATTCCGGACACTGGAAAATTAGAAACTAAAAATCACTAATTCATTGTCGTTATGTGATATGAGAATCAGATAGTGATGAAACTTGATTTTTATTATAACGGCATATGAAACTTTTCCGATTCGTATAATTTAGATGAAGGTATAGGTATACCTACCTATCATGTCCCATGTTGAATAGCCAACATTGCGTTGAAAATATTAGAAGTCAGGATTATCAAGAAGAAGTATAAGCATTGATTGCCATGAACATAGTGAATATGATGATTATGATGAAAATAATGAAAATAATGAACATATTGAGTATATAAAAAAAAAAAAAAAAATGCAATAGTGATCAGGATAGTAATGGCAATAATGAAAATAATGAATATAATGATAAAAATAAAAGTAATGAAAATAATGAAAATAATAATAATAATAACATTCATATTTTTCAATGGCCTCGGGCGGCGATTTTGACCATACCTACCACCTTGTGACTTTGGTAAAACAAAAGAACCCCAGGGTGGGTTCAGATTCGCAACAAAATCCTTGGGGGCCCAAATTTCGATGGAAAATGGCTGTATCTTAAATCTCAAGTTGTTACGTACAGCAGTTCGATTGAAATCATGGTTCATAGATAGTGACTGACGAAAATGCGGCGAAGAAGAAGAAGAAAAAAATTGTGATTTTCAGGCAACTACGTTGGATGATACCTCTGAAACCATGCAACCGATTTACTTCAGATTTACAGAGCAGATTCATATGGACCCCGTTCATCACTCTGTGAATTTCGTCAAAAATATTCAGCCGTTCGGCAGATATGACGCCTTATTTACAGGTGGAACATTCCATGCCAAAACCTACCGAATGAGTTTGCATCTGCGATTGCCCATCCAAAGACACTCCACTGATTTTTTCCGATTTTTTTTTGGTCGATAGTTTCTGAGATATCGATTTTTCGAAAATTTGACGATTTTATTTTCAATTGCCCATAACTTTTTGGAAAAATGACCGATTTGGAATTTCTTGATTATTTTTTTTTCAAAATATTCGCCTTTAAACGTAGTTTTTGAGAACAAATTGAAAAAATTCTTTGCTAGAGTTGTCATGATGTTTTGTTCAATTTTGTATTCAAATCGCGTTCT
This sequence comes from Macrophya annulata, assembly GCA_963924015.1. Classification (NCBI taxonomy): domain Eukaryota; kingdom Metazoa; phylum Arthropoda; class Insecta; order Hymenoptera; family Tenthredinidae; genus Macrophya; species Macrophya annulata. The sequence goes on from OZ001260.1 coordinate 11,546,386, forward strand.
TAAGGATGTGTGGATTCTTCGATTTTTTTCAAAACATTCTCAAAAAAATTTCATTCGATTTGAAAATTTTGAAGCCCCATCCCATCGTGGGCTAACCATATTTAGGTACTATTTTTTCCGACTTCTAAAATTTTGGAAAATTTGACATGACGAAGTAATAACATTTTTTTCATCAACCTGAGTTTAAAAATGCAGTAATTTTTGATTTATCAACATTCTCCTGATAAAGATTTAACATCTTGATTATCGATAATAACGATTTGATTGCATTTTACATTTTTAAGTTTGCTTAACGACGACACTGCTAAATTACCGCTACTACGACAGCTAAAAACTACGAGTGAAATCACCTTCAATGATAAAAATATCCTATAGACCCTTTTTCTCCAAAACTTTATATTATCCAGTAAACGATTTGCAATTCATTTGGCAACGTAATACGCTTCTGACACTCTCAATCGTCTTTATTTTTCATGACATAGAGCGGACTTGTACCATGAATTGCATATAATTGGGGGTCCCGATGGGTCACTTCCACAAAAAGACCCTGTATATCAGATAGATCATCATAGCAATGGCGCCATCAAGCGGCTACTCGTGAAATTAGATTAGCAAACTTAATAATATAAAATGAAATCAAATCATTATTATCAATGATTAAAATATCAAATATTTATCAGGAGAATGTTGAGAAATCAAAAATTACTGCATTGTCAAACGTAGGTTAATGAAAAAAGTATTATAACTTCGTCAGGCCAAATTTTCAAAAATTTCAAAAATCGGAAGAAATAGTAAATATAGTTGGCCCACGATGGGACCAAACTCTAAAATTTTCAAATTGAGTCAAGTTTTTTGGAGAATGTTTTGCAAAAAATCGAAGGAGCCACCCATCTTTAAAAACGCGATTTCGATACAAAATGAAACTAAACATCATGACCAGTCTAGCTAAGAATTTTTTTCAATTTTTTTTTTCAATAATTACGATTAAAAACGAATAATAAAAAAAAAAATTGTATTTGAACGAACAATTTGAGAAAACAAAAAAAATTTGGAATGCGGAAAATGAGGTTGAGATGGCAACCGAGCGTGTCTCCGGCTGGCGGATAGGGAACGGCCAAGGAGGAACACAGGGGAAGTCTCGAGGACCGGTAACCGCAGAATATCGGGACAAGAGACGGGGACTATGGACGCCCAGGTTAGTTGGGGCTATAGGTGAACCGGCTGGCATAAAAACCGGCCCAGGAGATCTAAGGTCTCGGCCGTGTACCAACTTCCCAAGCCAAGGTGGGAGCTATCGTGCCAAAGATGATTATGGACGCATTAACGGGATTGGCACGTATCGACGAAGAACTAGAGAATTATCGGCATCCGAAACAATGTACCTATCCTATTAAGAGGATGCTACAGTCTTAATTTACCGGCCAAAAAATAAAACCACAAGAAACTCCGAACGGGTGATCAAAAATGATATACAACGGATTTATTGGATGATAAAAGATGAATAGGATCGATCCAGCACGCGGAATTCATCGAAGTAGTGAAAAATTAATTTTCTATGTTCGTCAAGTGTGGGCGTGTCACTTATTCTGGTTAATATCAAAACCTACGCGTCAAAAACGCAAAATCCGGCGCCATTGTAGCGTCAATCCACATGCAACTCCGAAAATTTATATCTAAAAAGATTGTTGATCCACGCAACAATGGGGCCGAGAGACCGAACCCTGCAGATTCGTGGTAAATAGTGTGGATTCTCGATCGTCGACAGGTGAGAGATGCTATGATTCGATTCCTTTCCTCAAAAAACAAAAGTTCCTTAAAACTTTTGTTTTTCCAGCTTCAGTTTGGAAATATTTTGCCTCACAAACTTGAATAATTTAAAAATTAACTGCTAGATCAAAAATATTTCGAACAAAAATGGTTTTGTTTTTTAGCGTAGAAACTAAATCTTCATAGTTGCTATCTCCCTTAAACAAACGGTTTATATTATTATGTTGTTAATGAATTTGCTGTCGTTTTAGTTCACTGCAATTTTTTATAAAAAATGTACCGTTTGCGCTCTTAATAATACTGACCTCATGCTGAGTCTGAATACCAACCAAATAAACAATGTAGGGTCCAATAATATGGGCAACATAGCCAATTATGTGGATAAGAGATACCCCCTGCGCTCTGACAACAGTAGGCAACATTTCTGCAGCGTACTGGAATCCAATATTCCCAGCTATATTGACACCGAAACGTGCAAGAACACCTGTCACAACTGTAGCACTACCTGCAATGGTGTATGCAAATGCTTATCCTGTATCTATGCATCTTGATAATTTACCAATAGTCATTCATAAATTATGTAGTTATTTTGACTTACCAGGGGGCATTCCGAGAGTGATGAAAGAAAAGACCCCACAGATCATCATTGAAATAAAACCCATCCAACGACGACCCCATTTGTCGAGAAACAGAGTTAGTAAAATTGCTGCTGGAAGTTCAGTCATAGCGCCCAAACAGAAGGAAGTAAAAACATCCGGATCCAATGACTTCATATTCCACACATGGCCATCATATACTATGATAATAAGAAGCCTAAGAACAGATTTAGTTTGGAAACTAGTGTATTTTTCATTCATTTGGCTTCATTTAATCCTAAGATCGCAAGATGACACATTGCTCATCTTGCAGTGTGATAATGGCTAAGCCATGGAAACAAGCTTCGTACACACAACTTTAATCTTATAAGCCTCTGATGAGGGCAGCATATGACTACCGAAACGTCAGGCAAAATTATAGAATAATTGACTCGACTGGATTGATTGAATTTCTTCCCAAATACCATCAGTCCGAGTACTAACTTCATGATGATGATTAGTGTATTTTTCGTTGATCATGACAGGCCGCTACTTTTTAGAGCATTTTGTAGTTCTGCGGGTCGTTAAGTTCTATAAAGTATGAGGTCTTGATTTTTCTTTGAACATACACACGGGAATTAGTAGTTCTGATCTTTCCCCAAAACTTTGAATGAGACTTTGAGCTGGAACAAATTATCTCTTAATTTATTTTAATGGCTCTTACCAGTATAGGACCAGCATGATCGTGATGTAGGCCAGGCGGGGTTTCTTGAAGAGATCGAGAAGAGTGTAGTTGTTATGTGAGATGTCGTTTTTGATCATTTCATTGCAGCTCTGCTCGAATTCCTCATAAATTTCTTTTGCTACAGTCTTGCGGTTGACCTTTTCGAATTTCTTCAACATTTCAATAGCTTTGGGAATATTCCCACTCGATATGTACCATCTATAAAAAATAACCGTGTTAAAATCTTTCAATTCGACATACAGTGTTAGATGTCGATGATACATATCAAATGTAATCAAAACACACCTAATTGAGATCTGAACAAATATTAGAAGCTTTACCTGGCACTTTCTGGAACTAGCCAGGGCCCACCGAATCCTACTACCAGTGGTAGAGCGGAAACAGCACTTAATATTCGCCAGTCTGCAATATAATACGCAATCCATGGCAGGAGACCAGCCGAACAGGAAAAATATATTCCGAATGACATGTTCGCGATGAAAGTTCGATAGTTTGGACCGACGTACTCGATCACTGTAAAGAATACCGTGAAGTTTTTATCGCAGATCCGATATGATACAGAATCACCAATACTCACTGATGATAAAAAGTATATTAAAACAATTGTCAAATGCCGTTCCCAATATAAATCTGCAGAGACAAAATGTCCAGAAGCTGTCACAAAAAGTTGTGCCAATTGAAGCAATAAAACCAACTCCATTACAGGCGACCAAGGCGGGTAAACGACCGTAGTGATCAGCAATGTAGCCAAAAATGAAACCACCAATTATACTACCAATAAAGAATACAGATTGTGCTACTGAAGAGTAATGAGCTTTATCACAGACCCACTCGAGCTAAAATGTTAAAAGATTTTGCATGATTTCAAGAAGTCTGATTCAAAGATTACGAGTACGACTTGAAATTCATAACTTACTTCCGCGGCAATTGAAACGTAAGGAATGTTGCTATGATTGAATGTCCATCCGTGGCGACACGATATTTTTGGCCACGATGGATCGGCTTTCCTGAAGCCAGAAATTAATTTTTCTGTGTAGTTCACATCGTACATTTGACATCTCGAGTAAGTTGTAGTTTCATTACTTGATACCTTATTATCGTCAGCTTTTGGAATCCAAAAGTCAATTCTGAAACAGACCGAATCATCCGAAATATTTTTAACTCAAGGTGATCGATTAAAACTAGTTACAGTTGTCTTGGTTTAAGGCTGTCTGAGGGGGTCCTGCCATTTTGATACTCTATGGCAACGCCGCTACACATTGAGTTTTCGACCTACCCCCGGGGAAGGCCGTGCTCAAGTAAACTATGGGTGCAATTAAGAAGGCCCTTAAATTTTGCTCAATTCTTATAAATTGAGAATAGTTCTTTAAGCAAAATTTTTGCATATCTATAAACAATTCTGCTTGTTATCTTCTACAATACTGAGATTATTCATCCCGTTTTATCCATATTTTCATATCGAATTTTTCTACAAGCTAATCCAGAAATATTTATAGCTTTTAATTATTACCATTAAACTTGCCAAAACAATTGGAGTATTTTATGGTACCAAGAAGGAGAGCATATCCATCTCTCGGGGTCATGAATTTGAATGAAATGGAGCTTCTTGAAGTGAATCCGGTCTGCATAATTCGTTCTAATGCCCCAAGTTAATGATTGAATTGTCTCGATAAGACCATCTTATTCCATCTTAAATTATTAAGTTTTTATCATGACAATATCACATCTTTTAACTGATATCAATGTGAGTAGCTAAGTGATGGATATATAATAAGTATAAAGTTGATTGCGAAAGCGGGTTACCTGATTTGAGACTTCTTCGCAGGGTGCGGTAGTGGAATAAAGAAAATTGTATGGAAATGATTAAACAATCAAATTAGAGCACTTTGAAAAGACCAAATAAAATCTTGCTATTTGATCGTGATCATTATACCAGTTCATCTTATTGTTAGTTCAATCAGCTTTTAAGCTTTTGATGATTCTGAAAATCAAAGGATGCAATATTCCTCTGGAGCCCATGATTTTGGTTGCATAAGATCCTCTGCATTCCAAAAAACAACGAAAGAACTTCAATCGTATGGAACGTATTCAAAAGTATGTTACAAAAGCAACAAGAGCCAGATCCTAAGAATTTTCAACTTCTATTTGATCATTCATTTTTTTAGTTTTGATCGACCCAAAAATTACAGGAAATTCTAGAAAAAAAAATATTTTCTGAAAGTGGGAGCTATATATGTTTTGGATTTCACTTTGTAACAGCTTTTATAATATCATTTTGAATAAGTTCTGTGAGCGTAAGGCTCTTCGGTTGACTTCTTGCCAGGAAACCTTCTGAAGCCAAGATTATTGGCTCCGGAGGAATATTCCATCATTGAGATTCCAAAATCATCGAAGGCTCAAAAGCAGCTGATCCAGCTAAATTAAATTGTATGGTCATTAGGATCAAATATTTTTATGTATTCTACTGCCGTGCCTGTGAAGAATTAAATCATACCTATATCATGAGCTTTTTATGCCTGTTACTTAGCTACTTACATTATCAATTAGTGGATAAGATATTTTGACGATGAAGACTTATTCAAAAAGAAGTAAAAGGCATTCTTGCAATTATCGAAAATTCATCGCTCGCTGAATTTATATGTATACGGGGTTCTACGTCAACTCGACCAGCATCTAATGCCCACTATTTTGTATTTAATTTATTTTTGGTTCTGATGGTGACTCCAGTCTTCAAAGTACCCCTGAATTTTTTCACAATTTTATATGTATCCGTTATTGCCTGATGAATTTTGTAGAATTTGTTGTTTTGTAATTTCAAAGAATGTTCGAAGGATTGGTACCTTTGGATTCATGCCTCGTGTCAAGAAGAAAAGGACATCAATTTCTTCATCTTGATATGTATTTTTATGTGCAAGTATTGCCAAAATTTTTTGATTCCTTTGTAAACGACATTTTCAACGTCAGAGTGAAACAATTAAAATTTCGCCAAGTTCGAGCATTTTGATATTTTTGAAAATAAAATCTCGAACAATGTACTTTCGAAGACAAAACTGTTGAGTCATATCCCAGCGTAGCATAAATTTTCCTTGATTTTTTATCGAATTTCAGAGTTTATAACAATTTTATTGAGTGTATATGGGTTGCCCTTATTTCGGGTATTTTTGAAATTTGATACAGCCATTCCCCAGAATCCTTCCAAATATCTAACAAAAAGCCTGTAAAGTTTGAGCCCTCAATATTAATATAAGCACGTGTCTCACAGCAACCAAAGATTTAATCGCAAAATACATATATTTTTGTACATCGATTGTATGAAATTTGTTATCTGAAGAATTCTGAAACTTAGCAAAGTAGTTGCCAACAAGAAAAGACACAAAAAAGGTATTTTTTTTTTTCTCTAATTACCTACTTAATTTAGTAAATTGCCGACTTAACAAGAAAAAGAAAAAGAAATTAATGTAAAGTTAATCATTCGGAAATTCATTTTCGGAAGAATAAAAAAAATTTACAAATACCCTTCTGTTTATTTTGTTATTGATCACAACTATGTTAAGTTTCAGAGTTTTCATCAATTATTACGTAAGATGACAAATTTTATCCGATCAATGCTCAAAAATACATGTATCTTGCAATCAAGAATTTAGTCACTTTCGGGCACGTGTTCATATTGATATTAAGGACTCAAACATTACACGTATTTTTTCTTATATATTTCAAAGGATTCTAGGAGACGGCAGTATTAAATTTTAAAAATACTCCAAGTAAGGACCACAAGGGCGTCGCCAGCCAATGGGCCAGGGGAGAGGGCAAGATGTTGGATAGAAGATATGAATTGTAGAAAAAATAAATAAAATTTGCAAAGTTTTAATCTTTTAGGACAAGAAAAACAAATATTTCAATTAAAACATAATCGTCTTGGGTTTCTTGTGAAATGTTCGACTACTTCATTATTAAAATTGTCTATATTCTCAATAATATGGCATAGGTGTGCGTTTCAGATCGCATCGCGCGGGAATTATAAATCGGACAATAAATTACTTAGCATTTGATTAAATTTTTTTCAGTCTTTGGGGGGGGGGGGGGGGGGGGGGGGGGGGCAGCTGCCCCCCTTGGCGACGCCCATGAAAGACCACCAATCGAGGCGCTACTTACATTCGAATCGAGTGACACCATGATTACAAAAATGTAGTCGACTACATGAGACTGCACTACTGACTACGGTGACTACGACTACAGGGACTACAACTACCTTCAATGATGACTAAATGATTACAAATGAATTTGACTACCGCAAGTGACTTTATATACTTGTAATCATTGTAATCACATAGATTTATTTTAAACATTAACTTATTAAAATCAATATTAATTTGAACATTAACAAATTATAATAGTCAAATGTGAAGCTTTTGTAAAAAAAAATCGTGGTTTATTCTTTGGAGTCGGTGGAAATGTAAAATCTAGGACTAGAATTTCACGCAGGAAACTTTGTCGATTTCCAATGATGACGTGATTACGGTGACTTCAAATGACTACATTTTGATCACAACTTATGACTACAGAAGATGTAGTCATATGAATACAATGATTTCAACGTGATTACAATGCTTTCATTGATTACATTGCGGCTACGGATTGACTACAGTCGCAAGTGACACCATTACTACGGCTGTGAACAGCCCCCCGCCACCAATATACCATTGCCCTCAATAAAATGTTATGAACTTGAAAATTCTGTAGAAAATCAAGGAAAATTCGAGCCTAAAATATGGCTTCAAAGTTTTGTCTTCAAGAGTAGGTTTTTCGAGATTTTTTTCAAAAAAATCAAAATAGTCCAAGTTGGCGAAAAATTGATTTTTTCACTCTGACTCCAAAAATATCGTTTACAAAGGAGTCAAAAAATTTTGATAATACTTGCACATGAAAGTAGGTATCAAGCCAAAGAACTTGATATCCTATTTTTTGTGAATTGCTGAGTTTAACACGAGCGAAGATTGGGTAATGTATCAAGCACGGCTTGGACAGTATTTTATCACAAATAATGTATCTTCTCCATGCCAACATCCTAAATTCTCTTTCTTCAAGTATCACATATATGCGGTAAAAACATTGTGAATGTCAAAAATTACCGCCAACTACAAAAATGGTTTTGCCAGCCAAAACCTCGAGAACATCAGTCTCTGTTTCAGGGACAGATCACAAACATCATTTATTCACGTAAAATAGTACATAAACCTGGTGCGTGAAATCAGGCAACAGAGCCAAGCACTCCCTTAATTAATTTTCATGTTTCACTTCTGTTCTACAAAGGCTATTTAATGGGAATCGATGGAAAACCCGTAGGAGATCATTCGTTACTTTCGACAAAACAGCATATTGGCGACGGGAAGTATTGCTGAAGGAAGTTATTTCGGATGACGATACAAACTTGGCGGGCATAGATTGTTCTGAAAATGATCAATTGCTCGAGTGTGGGATAGAATCAGTATTAGTATGTCTTTTGATAGAGAATATACACTTTATTCTCTTCGTTATTGTCCAACGAAGAAATTGATGCAAGTTATGAATATTTATTGCAGGTAGAACAGAAAGGAAGACGTAAGAACCTTCATCACATTGACAATATTTAATATTGACTAAAACTGAGATATAATAAAATGACACTAGTGAAGAATCGGTTAAATATTTATGTTGAATCAAACACCCATCGTGTCGATACTTTTACACGATCAGGAAATCTACCTACTGCAAATCGTACGATAGCATGTACTGAAGTCAGAGTTTACGCTACCGCACATGATCCCAATTCATTCAGACACATCCACATATCCAGATGTACAGATGTATAGAATATACTGAAAATGGTTTTTGATTGCCTGACTATGAAACTCTAACGTAAAATAACCAGATCCAATATCTAAACGGTCCATCATGTGATGCTATAGAATTTTCGAATATAATAATTTAATATTATCAAATTATTTAAAAATAATAATAATAATAATAATCATGTAAATAATATAAATAATGACATAATCAGAAATATTAGAAGCGCGCTGGTTTACGGATACTTGGCGGCGATTCGCTGCCGCGAATCTTGATAATCATAATAATAATAATAATAATAGTACAAAATATGAAGAAAAAAATTTTTTTAAAGATAGTTATAATAATAATACAAAATACAAAAGAAATTTTAAAAATATAATAATATTATTATAATGAATAATAATAATAATGATCATAATAATAATAATAATAATAACAATAATAATAATAACAATAACAATAACAATAACAATAACAGTAACAGTAACAGTAACAGTAACAGTAACAGTAACAGTAACAGTAACAGTAACAGTAACAGTAACAGTAACAGTAACAGTAACAGTAACAGTAACAGTAACAGTAACAGTAACAGTAACAGTAACAGTAACAGTAACAGTAACAGTAACAGTAACAGTAACAGTAACAGTAACAGTAACAGTAACAGTAACAGTAACAGTAACAGTAACAGTAACAGTAACAGTAACAGTAACAGTAACAGTAACAGTAACAGTAACAGTAACAGTAACAGTAACAGTAACAGTAACAGTAACAGTAACAGTAACAGTAACAGTAACAGTAACAGTAACAGTAACAGTAACAGTAACAGTAACAGTAACAGTAACAGTAACAGTAACAATAACAATAACAATAACAATAACAATAACAATAATAATAATACCTACAAATGAAAAAATAAAAAAAATTTTTTTTTTAAATTTAAAAAAAAAATTATCATAATAATAATAATAATAATCATAATAATAACATAAATAATATAAATAATGGCATAATCAGAAATATTAGAAGCGCGATGGCCTACGGGTACTTAGCGGTGATTCGCTGCCTCGCGATCTTGATTTTATATATATTATATATAACTATATTATATACATATACCTATATAAATAATTAATTATACGAATAACTCAGTTATGCGTGGTCGATTATTGCTCAAAAACAATAAGGGGCGAGATTTCGGTGTCAAGAACACCCCCTCCCAATTCCAAGTTCATAAGTACAACGGTTCGATAGATATCGTGGTCCCAAGGAAAAAAAGGAAGAAGCAGAAGAAGATTGCGTTTTTCGATCATCTTTGACGGTCAATATCTCGGGAACCGTTCGGTCGATTTCGCGTAACTTTAGGGAGCAAGGTTAGGTAAAGTGGACTTTGAGCCTCCGTAAATTTTATTAAAAAATATTGAGCGGTTCAAAAGACATGACAGATTTTTTACAAGTACAAGAGCTTTGCTCGAGTAAACGATTCGGGGCTAGCGCGCCGGCCTACGGTACTTGGCGGCGATTCGCTACCACGAATCTTGATCTCTCTACGACTCTTTGATAACTCCTACTCTATCCCCCTTCCCTTTCAGTCTCATTTTTGTATAGGTACCCAGCATCGGTGTGCCCTTACCAACCATAACATTGCTATACTTAAATATGTATTAGTGCTAGTTGTTGTCCTCTTAGCGAGCACTACTCTCCAAATCCTAATAGTTTGACTAACTGAAGATCAGCTAGAATAATACAATACTGAAATAGTAAAATAAAATATGATCCAAAGTGACATCAAATTCAATCCAACTGAGCTCGATATTTACAGTATCTATACATATACATGTATAAGCCATCTCTGTATTTAATTTCTTCTCCTTGATCTTGTGTACTTTCTTCTACTCTCTCCCACGTTCTCTTTCATGTCCCCATTTCGTTCTTCCCTCTCACGCCACTATTTTCCACTTTCACCTCCCTTGCAGCACCCGTTTCTTTCTTTCAATCGCCTATACAACCTCTATTTTCCCCACCTGCACCTCCGTCATTCTTCCTCCGTCTGGTGTGTCTACTCTCCTGATTATTTCCACTTTTTACTTCTTTTGCTGGCCTCTCCTGCTATCGCTTTCAACTTTAGTTGCATTGGCTCGTATTTTGCTCCACTGGCTATTCATATACTATTCTCCTCCTTCTCTTCTCCCCCCTCCTCCTCCACATCGCTCGTTTCCTGTTTACTTTCGTCTTCTGTTCCCATCTCGTTCTTATGGGGGGAGGGAATCGACCCCTCGGCCTCCTTCCACAGGTTGACTTCCTCTCTATCCTCTTCTTTTGTTTCGCTATTTTCTTTCTTTTCTACGTGTTCCCCCCCTGTTCTCCACTGTTGTCTTTTCTTTTTCCTTGTACTCTCATGTCTTTTCCCTCTTCTGCCTGTTCTTTTCTTCTTGCCTTCTTTTTTTGTTTGTATCCATTTGCTTCTCACGTTCCCTTCCTCCCTTTCTCGTCGATTCCCCTCTCAAACTGTACTTTTCACCTCCTACTCGTTGAGCGACTACTGGCGTTTTTCAACTGCCATCTGTCTGTTGTCTCTCATCCCCCCCCCCCCCCCCCCTCCCCCCCCCTCTTCAGCTTGCCGTTTTTACCTTCTACTTTGGGCCCCCGTACGCTAAAATCATAAGTTGCGGGACATAGAAAATAGGTAGTGTTGTACGTTATCTCTATAATTTTATCTAAGATCATCATCTTAGATAAATTAGCATTATCTGTTATCTTATGGAGATAATTTCAGTAAGATTCATCTTTTATCTTCATCTCAATACTTTTGTTATTCATCTTCATCTTTTTTTCAACTATAAAGATAAGATGAACTGTTTGTGAGTCCTTGGCTGCAACATCGCACCAAGAGTAGCTAGTGGGGAATATTTCCTTCGTCGATATTTGTTGATTAATAGTCGATACCTATTCGAAGCTTCATACTTATGCATCGTAGCGCCGCCAATCCACAATCTTGACTTATCGGATTTGTACACTTTGTATCTCGAAATTCCATAGTCATATTACTCATATTCACTGTAACGTGGCGGTTTCTAAATACCGTTCCTGCAGGAACAAGCGGCAAAGGTTGAATCGGCGTGTCGTGAGCGAAACCACAAGGAGCCAACTGATTAGAGTTTTCTAGTGAAGAATATCGTAGATCTAATGTTTTGTTTTCTTATTCTGTATTTTGAGCGTTTTGGCGCGGGGTAAAGGAAACTCCAGAGATAAAGTCCGACCAACGAGGGATAAGATCGCAGATGAACAGCGAACAAGAACACCAGAGAGGAATCCAGATGATTTCCGGGCGTTCTGCAGGTCTCGTAGTTTCCGAAAGAAGACCCTCAGGCTAGTGACCAGAATCAGCATCCGTCCCGTATCTCGCAACTGCACCATTGAATACCACGTAGCAGGCGTACAGGGCTCTGCGAAATGCAACACAGTCTCCCGTACATGACTTATCGGCCTGGAGCCGGATCAACCCGTAACAACTACCGTCTTAACTGCCGCTACCGTCGCCGTGGTCTCCGTTGAGATCAAACAAAGATGTTCCCACCAGCAGGGGTAGTTGCGGGTAGAGGCGAAATGCCCAACACAACATAATGGGAGAATTCTATTTAAGTTGTGGTGATGCCATCGGTTCGCCATAGTAATGCGCCTTTGGAAAGGCAATAGGATTGGCAGTAACAACGCAAAAATGAGAGGACAACAGACTACCTGGTGACGTCACTGGAGCCACACCACATAAGTAACATGTTACAAGACGCGCCAAGCAGGGTTGCGCGATGCGTAATATTTATTCAAATAATTGCGACGATTAGGAACGACCTACTCTTGCGGTGAAGCAAAAATAGGCCAGTCAGGACAACTAGGATCATCAAACGATACCTCAGGTCCTCAAGACGAGCGATGCCTTGCTCTCTCTACGTTCAACCACCGTCTGAGGAATACGTCGGCCAAACTCTTCTCTACCGCTTCTACCGTTCTGCTTTGTCTACCGCTTTTGTCTATCGTAATTTTTTATCGTTCTCTACCGTTTCATCCTACCGTATTCTACCGTTTAGTTTGTTAGTAAAGTCTATCCAGTAAATAAGAAAAGATTGAAAAATCTGAAAACGGATTCACTGTGTGACTAGCCGAATCCATATTTCTTTAAAAATCGGATTGAATGATGTGTGAATAAATCTCTTTTAATTCCAAAGCTGAGCCGAATCTATCCATTTCTATCCGAATAAAAACGGATAGATATATAGGTGTTTTCCACCGATGCAGCCAGATTCAAATTTTGCTGAAATTCAAACAGATTGAGATGAGAAGAAACCTCATCCTCTGTCGCAGATCGGAAAAGATATGGGAATTAAAACGGATTCATTTACACATCATTTAATCCGATTGTTGAAGAAATACGTATTCGGCTAGACACACAGTGAATCCGTTTTAATATATTTCAATCTTTTTTCGTTTACTGGGATAGTTATTTAGTAAAGTATTGTAAATTCAGTGCGGAGGAAGAATATGGAATCAGGAGTCAGTAAGGTAAGGCTTTCGCTTCTTTTGTAAAGTTATGACGTCGCTTGGTTAAAGATTTTGTAAAGATTTGTTTAGTAAGGTTTAGTAAGATAGAAAAATCTGGAAAATCACGAATTCATCCACTCTGAGGTGCAGTAATGCCGTCGTGGATTCGTGGTCGACCACGTTTTGAGTCGAATAAAGTTTTGTGTATTTGTGCGACCTCGTGACTGAGTTACGTAGAAAATTGGTATGATTTAATTTGCATCAGTAATGTTATTAGAGTAAAGCTTTTGAAGGAATGCTGTAGATTTTTAGTAAAAATTAGTCAAGTAAATCGGTTGGTTACCCCTGTAGAAGTCTTGAACGTAGAGTAGCCGCGGACGAGCTTTTGTTGAGTAGAATATTATTTTTGTAATTTAGCTTCCGTTAGTATCGATAATAGCCGTCTCGCGCTGATGTCAGTGAAGTTAGTAAGTAAGAAGACTCTCGTCTCTCGGACTCCCGTTGCTCAAAACCTCTTCTATTAGTAATTTGTTAGTTTGATTAATAAACGCGACCATCACGCTGTGATGATATTACAGTAGCTAAGATTTGTATTATATCGAGTTTTGATTGAGTCAGGTTTCTGAGCATCGTACAGTTTTGTTATGTTATTTTTGTTGATTAATTTGCAGTTTTGAACTGAATAAATTGCGAAACTACTAAAAAAATGAATCATTGTCTGACTGAGTTATTGTATTGATGAACCTAGCCACTCGATCTTCAGAGTGTCTTCGAGCCTAGCCAGCCATCCGTCGAGCCCTATTTGTTGTTGTTGAGTATCGGTTATTAAGTAAGGTGGTGCAACTGCACCTGGCGCTCAACGAAATAAGATAAACTATCGTAAAGTATCGTAAAGTTTGGTAAAGTATTGTTAAGGAGGCTGCGACGAAGTGTGAATCGGTGAGTCGCAGACAAGATTCGATCACATCACAAGGTCTATGCTTTATGTATTATTCGCAATTCGCACGTGATTATTCATTACTTCAAAGAAAAGTAAAATCGAATAAAGAAATCCGTCATTTCGTTAATCGTAAATTAAGTACTTATTGACTAAGCCACTAGGCATCTGTTCTCGCTCACGGATTTCGAGTGACAAGTGCAACGGAAAAGTCCTATCAAGCGCTAAAGATTGCGTCATTGATGCAGGTGAATTTTGAAGATTTAGGTTATAATTTTATTCCGAGATTTAAGCAATTGGTCATTAGTTGTCAATAATGGTCGATGTGATTGCGATGAGGCATCGCAACCGCTAGAAGTACCGTCTACTGGTGACGAAAATCTGGGTAAATTCAAACCCTTCATTCTTCGAGGAGAGTTTTTTGAAATTCGGTCCGACAAGAACAATAAAATTTTAGCGTCTTGCCGAAACTGTTCAAAAGTGATATCTGGCAGTCTGAAATCCACGGTTAATTTCATAACTCACCTTAAAGTTAGGATGATAAGCATACTGATTATGATTATATATATGTCGGCGCATAATAATTTCAACGGGACTTTCTAGCTCTTATGATATTAGTTTAAGTCAATAAATTAGTTTAAGTTTATACTATTGCTCGTTTTTAAAAGTCTGGTTTATGTTTAGTCCCAATATATTTGTTAACATTAAGATTTAGAACTATCTGCGCCCTTAGAGTTAATAAGTGGCGTAGAAAGAGATACAAGACATGGGTGTCCTTGTCGAACGCGGCCACAGCCCAGCGGTGGTGATTTTTGAGAAGCAGTCAGATTTTGAACAGAGTGTCAGAAAGACCGGATAAAGAGAACTGGTATAAAGGATTGACGACTAACTGGGAATCACTCTGTGGCGGTGGATGCATTATTGCGTCTCTCTCTACGCGATAGAATAGTTAATTTAGTTAGTTGTAGTCTAGAATATTGGTTATCATAAAGACAATTATTAGATTCGGTTTTATTATTATTTCTTCATGGCCGACTAAAATACTCCTCGACCTCCGACATATATTTTTTCAATAAGTAAAATAAATCAGATATGCACACATATTTTAGACTAAGTTTTCAGATTCTTCGGGTTATTTTATACTTTATAACGCGGCAAAACGTTTGACCGTCTCCTACCCAGCCTTACGTGCGTACTCAACCTCGCGAGAGTATAGAGTACCGATTCCGCTACTCGAATTCTTACCGCCCTCGTCCCGTGAAGCCATCTTGGTTACCTGGCACGACAAGCAGCCGAACGGTAGCTAGCCGCGCTCGCAGAACGGGTGGCGATGGTGAGAGGCTGAGATAGCGGAAGAGAACGTCATTCTATTTTTGTGCTTTGACGAGATAGCGTGAGCGTGAGCGAGATTTTAAGTATAAGAAAGAGCGTTTAGTGTGAGTTTGTTGGAGTACTGTGACCCGTGCATTTTCCCCTTGGATCGTTCTTGGATTTTTTTGGATGATCTTACGTGTTTTTGAACCTACCACGACATTGGCTTTTTTCACGTCTACGATCTGCGTGTTAGCGTGCCAGTTCAGTCCCAGCTGCGCACCTAACGTGTAGCGAGTCGCAATCGCCATACTATTGAGCCGTCTGCTGTTACGCGTCACAGTGTGCTGCAGCGAGACATTTTTGTAAAAATTACAAAAAAATATAAATTGAACTATATTGTTACGGACGGGGGTCTAGGAGGTCCGTAGATTAATTGAGGGGTTCTCTAGGTGAATAAACAAGAGTAAATAGACAATAAATGGAGTTTGGAGATATTTGGGTAAAGGTTTGGGTTGTATTTTTAATACGTGTGTTCAGTTCAAGGTCTAGAACAAGACTGTTATTTACAATAAACGTCGTCATTAGTAACAGTGAACAAGGGAATGATGTTAACATCTTTTATTTAAGATGACTACTAGAGCGTGCGAAATATATATGTGAGGGGTGTATCACTTTCGTAACACTACCCCCCCCCCCCCTAAGGAAAAGAGTCGACCCGACTCGTGAAAAGTTAAAGTTGCAAGTGAAAATTAAATTTCAGAAGGAAAATGAAAAGCTCTAGTAATCAAATGTGTGTAAGCGTTTGGTTTGGGAAAGCTTGTGTGGTAAGTAAGTTATAAAGTTATAGATTTGATGCTTTCCCTCTAAACTATCCGGCATTTGCCTTAACTTCCAAGGGAAAAAACCACACTAAAAGACCTTGGAAAGATAGGTGAGATTAAATTATCAAAATGTGAGCGTTTAGTATAAAAATGTTCTTGGAAGAATTCTTTCTTGAAAGAAGAATCCGGTAGGATGCAGGATTAGGATGAGGATCGCGAGCGGTGAGTGGTAGTATCCTGCAACAAAGAGGTGAAGGGAAGGCGTAAGGGACAGGAGCTCTGGAATGAAGTCGATCCTGGGTCCCAAAATCGCTCCGATCAAACCTCTTCAACAAATCAGTCGGTAAAACGACCTAGGTGGGAGGACAAATATTAGTGTTTGGGCATAAAAGGCATGTAATAGTATATTACGCACCTAGGGAGGGAAAGTAGGCTATTCCAAACTGTGTGTGATTGACACCCGAGCCGAAGGCGAGGGTGGCAAAAACGCAGTTTGGGATGGCCTTTTTCCCTCCCGTGTGGCGTATACTATTTTTCACCACCCCCTGCATCGGAAAGTACGACTTCCCGTTCACGCGAGGGGACGAAAGTCTGTACTTTCCATGCAGGTGTGGTGAAAAATCTTTTTCAAATTGATCAAGGATGAACAATTTTTTTTTTTTTTTTTTTTAAATAATATTGATCACTTGTAAAAATGATATATTTTTATAATGAATAAAATCGGAACGACCTTATCTGAGGTCGGGAAAAAGGATGGAAAACGTCAGATGGGAATTACGCCTTTTGTCCCTCAGATTAAAGATCTACGTTAAGGAAATCTGAAAATCTTGTTAAAAGTTAGTTTCTTAAAACTAACACATATATTTAAAATCCATTGGGATCTATTTAAACGAAAAACAATTGAAAGTACTTTTTGTACAAGAGAGACCACGCCCCCAGAGAAAACGCTATCTTGAAAACAAATGCAAGTAATTACTCGACTGGGTTACGGTAACTAAGAAGAAGAGAGTTCAGATGTTTATAACAAACTAGAAAACGACATTAAAAATAAAATCTCGACATGGCCGGAGTGACCGAAACCTTCGATTTTTTGAAAAATTGGTGTAAAAAAGAGCAAGAGAAAAGAGAATTGGCCATAAACGTGGGAGTTCTATCCTCAACAATCAAGTGGCATGCGGTTTTTGAAAATGGTTTCGACGAAGAATGGGGCAAGCTCCAATGCCAAAAAGGAGAAGCATACAAGGACGCGGGCCGGGGAGTTAGTTGCCCAAAATGCTATTATCTGTGAGTAAAAATTGTAATTCAAAAAAATTTTTTTATTATTTTTTTTTTTTTAATGAAATAATAATTGTAATAACTAAAATAAATTGATCAAATTCTGGATCTTTGTTTGTTGTAGAAATCCTCAAAAACAAAATTTTCGCCGTATTGAAGTTCATTTTACGCAATCTGGACAAGCTTCACTGAATCAATGGACCTGTTGCCGGAATTGCGCAAAACCAGTTACGACGAAGTTCAAGACCGAGGTGTGTGTACGATGCAACGAAATAAAAAGCATTATGCGGGAGTTATGAAAAACAAAAATAAATACATAAATGCTTAAATACATAAAAATGTCTGTGTTTTATTTCTTTTGGGAGAATGTGAATTATTTTCGAGCAAATGAACTTAGTAGGTCTTCGAATGAAAGAAACGCCTGTCTGCAAACAAAGGAAAGTCTGGATCGAGCGAAACTAGTTCGTTCGGAAAAGAAAGTTCGAAAGATAATCGATTAAGAATCTCTTCATTACCGACAGGGTAATTCAAAATTCCTATAGATGGCGATATGAAAAAAAAAAAAAAAAAATCTGCGATCGATAACGTTTTTGAGAAAAAGAACTGACTCTTTATTATCGACTAAGTGTCCATAACCTCGGAAAATTTTTTGTAGATAGAATCAGCTGATGATTCTGCGTCAATGATTAGGACTGGTGCTGGAAGAAATTGAAAAGTTTTATTTATCAACCAGTCTTCATGAACCTGGTGAAGAATCCTAAGATAATCTAATGAAATAAGATCTTCTTCGCTCCTGGAACGAGATACTATCCTAGAGTATGAGGTCTCTGGACTTAACCTCAAATACACAATTAGGTCTATTCTAAAATGGGGAGAACTGTCTACCAGGATTTGATAATTTTTTATTAGGAGGTGAGCTTCGAAGTCTTCGAAATCTTTTTGCCTACGCCTAGCCTCTATGAAGCAATTAGTACTAAAAATAGATCGTTCCATGATCTTATTTTTAAGTTTAGTCTGCAATAAATGTCTATCGAACATAACCATGGAAGCATGGTGTTGGAAGTGATAAGCATGGCGTGAAGGATTCTGATACATTCTTTCCAATAAATTTACTCCTAAAACATTCCTGTATTCTTCTAATGGTTCTAATACTGTTAAAATATCCTTATCCCCTAGGAACCTTTTTGTGAAGGTGGATTTCCCACATCCAATATTTCCTTCGACGACGATGATTAGGGGTCTGTCTGTAGGGCGAACAATTCCAAATGGTAGAGCGTCAGACCACCTAGAAGCAGATGAAAACAAATACCTAAGGGAATATTAGGAGAGAAAAGGATTCAAATTTGCCCAAATTAATCGTTTAGGGAAGGAAGCCTCTGCTCGTAAGGAGCTAGACGATCCAAATGAACGACTATTGGTTTAGTACGAGTAGAACGTTGTATTCTATACACAACTTCATTAATTTTATCTTTGATTACATAAGGTCCCTCCCAATTAGATTGAAGCTTTGGACAACGTCCCTTCTTTCTTCTTGGCTGAAAAAGCCAAACTAAATCTCCAGGTCCGAATTGAAGATTTCGAGACCTGACGTCGTAACGAGCTTTTAATCGGTCAGAAACTACCTGAATCTTATTCCGAGCAAAGTTATGAATATTTTCTAACCTTTCTTGAAGGGTAATAACAAAATCGGAACGCAGAGGTTCCTGCGAAGGTAAAGGGCCTTTGTCTAAATCTGACGGTAATCTAAGATCTTTTCCCATCAGCATTGAAGCAGGAGTATGACCTGTTGATTCATGAACAGCTGATCTGTAAGACAAGACAAAGAGTGGAATCCATTCATCCCAATCTCTTTGATCTCTATCTACATAAGAGGAAAGATATCGAAGAAGAGTTCTATTTAGGCGTTCTACCATACCATCTGACTGAGGATGCAGAGGGGTAGTACGAGTTTTCCTAACACCTAGAACTTTAAATATTTCTGACACAAGAATTGATTCAAAATTTCTACCCTGGTCAGTATGAATTTCTAGTGGGGTTCCATATCGGCAGATAAATTCCTTTATAAATACTCTGGCTACTGTCTCAGCTTCTTGATTGGGAATGGGAATCACTTCTGGCCATTTAGTAAAATAATCTGCTATTACTAAAGCATAACGATTACTGTTGCGAGAGAGAGGTAGAGGTCCTAAAATGTCCATTGCTATTCTTTCGAAAGGAGCCCCTACGTTATATATTTGAAGTTTGCTTGTTCCTCTCTCTTGAGGCCCTTTTTTAGCTTGGCAGATGTCACAAGTACGACACCAGTTCTCAACGTCTTGACGACAGCAGGCCCAAAAATATCTTTCCCTAATCCTTCCAAGAGTCTTGTTGGTGGCGAAGTGTCCTCCTGAAGGCGAATTGTGATGTTCCGAAAGAATTGAGATTATCTTCTTCTTTGGAACTAGAACCTGCCATCTGTAGAACTTGGAGTCTGGCGATTCCCATTTTCTACACGATAATTCTTCGTTGAGGTAAATAGAATCCCATTGAGCCCAGTAGATTTTTAAATGTTGATGCAAAGACCAAATTTCTTGCCATTCTGGTTTAATCCCAGATTCCTTCCAGAGTTTTATTTGAGATAATATTTCGTCTTCAGCTTGAAGAGTCTTCCAGTCTTCTTTGTCTCCGTATACGGAAATCATTCTGATTTTAATCGACGGGATCTGTTGTTTTCCTAGACGAATACACTGTCTACATTCTGAAGAGTCATCACAAGGTCTTCTAGATAAGGCGTCGGCGATCCCATGTAGAGTTCCGGCGCGATGTCGAATGTCGAATTCATACTGACCTAAGGTCTCTATCCATCTAGCGACTTGGCCTTCTGGTGCTTTAAAAGAGAGTAACCATCTTAGTGAAGCGTGGTCAGTACGAATTAAGAATTTCTTCCCATAAAGAAAATGATGAAAACGAATAATGGATTTAACTACTGCTAGGAGTTCTCGACGGGTAACACAATAGTTTTTCTCAGTTTTACTAAGAACTCTGCTATAATAACTAACTACTTTTTCCTGATCTTCCTGTACTTGAGATAGAACTCCGCCTATACCTGTTAAAGAAGCGTCAGAGTCTAAAATAAAAGGAAGATTTACTTCTGGATAAGCCAAAATCGGAGAGGAAGTTCGACAAGTCTTCAAACGAGAGAAAGCTTCTTCGCAGTCTTGATTCCAATCGAAGGGGGTCTTCAATCCAGTAAGGTGATGGAGAGGTCTAGCGACGGTAGCAAATCCTTTAACGAATCTCCTGTAGTATGTACATAGTCCGATGAAGCTCTGAATTTGTTCCTTATTTGTAGGTCGAGGCCAATTTAATACTCTCTCTATCTTTGAAGGATCAGTTTTTACTCCGGAGGCCGAGACTATGTGTTCAAGGAAGCTTACTTCTTTTTGAAAGAGGTGACATTTCTTCGGACTCATTTTCAGTCCTACTTGTTGAAGACGTTGGAAAACTTGTCGGAGTTTTTCGACTTGTTCTTTAAAAGTCTTCCCAAAAACAATAACGTCATCTAAGTATACTAAGCAAATCTTCCCAGACAGTTCTTGAAGAGTAGTCTCCATAGCTCTCTCAAATGTTGCTGGTGCACTACATAGTCCAAAAGGCATAACTTTGAATTGCCATAATCCCCCAAGACCAGGAACAAAAGCGGTCTTTTCCTTATCGGCAGGGTCCATTTCAATCTGCCAGTAACCACTCTGCAGATCTATAGTGCTGAACCATTGAGCTCCGGATAGAAGGTCCAGAGTTTCTTCGATCTTCGGCAGGGGGTAAGAGTCTTTTTTGGTTAGATCGTTGAGTTTTCGATAGTCTATGCAGAACAGTTTTGATCCGTCTTTTTTGTTTACCAAAACAATAGGGGATGCCCATGGACCGGAGGAGGGTTCTATTACATCGTTGGCGAGCATGTCTTCAACTAACTTGTTTACTTCTTCCCTCCCGTTGAGAGGAAGCCTCCTGGCTGCTTGTTTAAAAGGAACGTTGTCACCAGTGTCAATCTTATGTTTGACTAGAGTACAACGTCCGATATCGTCTGAATTCTTGGCGAAGCAAATCTCAAAGTCCTTCATGAGAGACAGGAAATCTTTTTTGTCAGATTCTCGAAGATGTTCTGAAGATCTTCGTAAAAGGTCTTCGAAAGGAGATGGGGTTGAGTCTGTAGAGGTATTTTCTGTAGAATTGTTTGTAGATAATGGAGTTAAATTCGTAGAAACTTTCGTAGAGGAGTTTAAATTCGTAGAAATTCTCGTAGAAGGGATTAAATTCGTTGAAATTCTCGTCGAAGGGATTAAATTCGTTGAAATTCTCGTAGAAGGGTTTAAATTCGTTGAAATTCTCGTAGAGGATACTAAATTCGTAGAATCACCTGTTATAGGTGAGGTGAAATGTGAAGAATTATTTTCTTCCTGATGTTCGATGTTCAATGGAGTTTCAAGTATAGTTTTAGGTTCTTTAAGAGATTCGGACAAATTGCGAAGTCTAGGAGCATCATCAAAAATAGTTGGAAAAGAACGACGAGTCGTTAAAAGAGGAATCTGATGACGACCAGATGATAATGTATTGGTGGCAGTGGAAATTATACACTCGTGTGTTGACAGAAAATCTAACCCTAAAATACCGTCATCCTCAATATCGGCTACGTAAACCTTATGGGGAGAAGTAATAAAACCAGCTACATTGATTTGGACAGTGCGCTGTCCTAGAATTGGAGTAGTCTCTCCTGTAGCTGTACGCAAAGAGGTAGAATGGAAATCATCCTTAGTGGATTTTGAAAGATCCGAACGGACTACTGTAACCTCCGCCCCGGTGTCTATAACCCAGAGACAGTTAACACCATTTACGGTGCCCCAGGTGTATAGTCCGGTTTGACGGAGACCTCTTAATAAAAATTGTTTTGGGTTAGAATTATGCACACTTAAATTATTAGAGCCACCAATATAAAGATTCTTTGATGATCGAAGCTCCACTGAATCACCAAAGTTTAGTTTTTTGACGTAGAAGGTTGTGCGTTGGAAGAGGAGTCTTTGTTCCTCCAAGAGGTTTTATTAAGATTATCATTTGAATTCAATTTAGAATTGGAATTTGAGGCAATTAAGTTATCGCGCTCATTCTTCTTCTTCAAAAATAAACAAGTTTCTATCGTGTGATTTTCCCTTTTGCAGTATTTGCAAAACTTAGGTTCCTCGGTGGAACTCTGTTTTCGTGAATCTTTATTTTGGCTACGTTGCTGCCAGAGAGTGGTTTTTGTTCGGTTAAAGATTTTATCGGATGGTTTTGAGGTCTGGATCTGTCTGATTTTTCCGGCCCCTAGATACTGTTTATTGGCAGCTTCTATCTCTAAAGCTCTTGTAATGGCTTGTTTTAGAGAAGAAGGTCCTGCCAGACTTAGAGCATGTTTCAACTCACTACTGTAAATTGCGTCTATAAAATGTGCACGCCCAATTTGATCTCTAGTCTCGTCATCACAGGTTGGTAAAGCCAACCTGGTCATTCGTTCTATTCCATGACCTAAGGTGACAAGACTTTCTTCTTTTAGTTGTTTTCTACTGCGCAATTGGGTTAAATGTAAGTTTCTCAAATGTTCATTACCATACCGAAGTCGGAGTGATTCCGTTAACTTATTGAAATCTTTTATTTCAGATTTCGATAGGGTAGTTAAAACAGACAGAGCAGGGCCTCTTAAATTTAGAGCTAAGTTGGAAGCTTTGGCAAACGGACCCCAATCGTTCAATTCGGCGCAAAGTTCAAATTGGCACTCGTACTCAGCCCAGGGGGTTGAGCCGTCGTACGATGGAATTTTGAGGTTATTATTTCCGTTATTACGTAGGTTAGGGTTGTTTCTAGCTAATGAATCTCTTTCACGAAGGGAATCCGTTAAAATCTGCGCATTTTGATCGTTAATTTCGCGTATTTCGCGACCACTCTCGGCGCGAAAAGTGACATCTGAACATAATTTTCTAATTTCGGACAGAATATTTTCGCGGAAGATTTGGCTAGAATTGTTAGGATTATTATTTTGAATGTGAGGCGAACTCGGATTTGCAGATCTCGAGGGTTGATCGCCGCATATTTGTCTCAGACCTCTCTCTGTAATTTCGTCCTGCGCCGTTAATTCGACGCAGTCGTTTTGGCTAATTGATTGAACGATCGGCACCATCGGAACCGTTTCGTTCAATCTTGGTCTGGACGAAGTAGGGGGAGTTCTTCCCCCATGATTAGGCACAGACCTTGTTTCTTGCGATGGTCGCTCCTCAAGACGATCTCGGACCAGGGAGAGTCTTCGCGGGGTTGGGATTGGAGAAGGTCGGGTATCGGCGATTCGGCTGGCTAGGGTGTCCAGACTTTGTTGTAGGACAGAGGACTGCTCACGTTGAGCGGACAGGATGGTGGTCAGGAGTGTCTCGGATTGTCTGTGTTGGGCTGAGAGTACTGAGGATAGGAGGGCCTCGGACTGTTGTCGTTGCGCTTCTCGTTCCTCTCGTTGTGCTGAAAATAAGGAAGAGAGAATGGTGTCGCGGTCTTCCCGCTGGGTCTCTCTCTGCTCCCTCATCATGATTTGAAAAAGCTCCATCTGGAAGGCCATCGGGTCTTGCGGAGGAGATTGGATGGAGGGTTGGGTAGTCGGGATAGGAGATGCGGTTTCAGCCGCGGTGGAAGTAGATTCTGTAGCCCGAGTTTGACGCGTATTAGGCATCTTGAGTCTAGTTTACTTTTCTTAATCACCCAGAAGTCGCGCTTCTGACACCAAATGTTACGGACGGGGGTCTAGGAGGTCCGTAGATTAATTGAGGGGTTCTCTAGGTGAATAAACAAGAGTGAATAGACAATAAATGGAGTTTGGAGATATTTGGGTATAGGTTTTGATTGTATTTTTAATACGTGTGTTCAGTTCAAGGTCTAGAACAAGACTGTTATTTACAATAAACGTCGTGATTAGTAGCAGTGAACGAGGGAATGATGTTAACATCTTTTATTTAAGATGACTACTAGAGCGTGCGAAATATATATGTGAGGGGTGTATCACTTTCGTAACAATATTTTAGTTTTCTTATAATAATTCAAACATCAGCCCGCCAAGTTTTTTTCGTTTATATTTTTTCTCAATTTTAATTTCAATTGATTTCTTCTGATTAGTACATATGTTGCGTGTCATTATGTGTTGCGCATGTTATGTATATTGAGATGTAAATACCAACCAAAAGACTAAGACTAGGTCGCATTCGGAAATTAAATGTGACCATGTGAGTGAAATTTGATTGTACTTGGCAACATCCATTGATTTCAATTCTTTTGTAGATGAAATGCTTCTTCTTCGATTATTTTTTTAAGAAATTTTTGTTGATAGCTACTACGTTTTAATGTGCTTAGTGCAAGGTTTTTGCACCCGAGGTGCTTTTGGGGGATTTCATAACTTTTTGTACCCGTCTTGATTTCCTTAACCATTTCTGTTAAATGGTATTTTTCAGAACACGATTCATTTCCATAAATCGGACTGTTATGAGTTCTATTAAAAGTGTTCCACTGATAAAGTCGTGTTGTTATCAATAACTGAAAAATGAGCTGTAATGAGAAACCTCGACCCCCGTTAGTGTTAGGTTCTATCGAAGATATCGTAGAATTATTTTCGATACAAATTTAGCGTCATGTTAATGTAATTATGTAATTGATAGACTAAGAACGACTAACCTCGGAGTCATAGATTTTGATCAAAGTAGAGGTATTTCTTTGGATAAAAATATGAAATCCATACTGTTTCATTCATTCTAACGATCTCGTGTCTTCTTCTTAAGCTCAAAGTTCTGATACTACCGAGCGATTCCTGAATTTGTCTGATAATGTTTAAAAAACAAATTTAAGCACTTTAAGAGTGCTAAAGCGATTGATACACCCGCAAATTGTAATGCAATACTAGAACCAGTCATAGACAAGACTGTTCTAGTACCCAATATTCCCTTCAGAGAAGCTGTGGGATCACAGCGATTTCTAACGACCATAATCCGTCCAGACATTTCATACGCGGTCAACTCAGTTAGTAGGTTCCTCAGTAACTATAACGAATCCCATTGGCAGGCAGTTGAGACAATAATACGCTATTTAAAAGGTACCACCAGATGTGGCATCGAATATAAAATACAAAATAAGAAAATCGACAATTCCAGTCTGAAAAGATATCCCTATTCGGACTGTGTGAGCGACCTAGGAACCAGATGATCGACCACTAGATATATATTTACCCTGAGCGGTGGACCGATAATCTGGGGATCTCAACGTCAAAAAATGGTGACCCTCAGCACAACCGAAGCTGAGTACGTCGCCGCTGCAACAGCAACCAAAGAATTTATATGGCTAAGACGAATGTTAAACGATCCAGATTTTAAAATAAAAGGAGCTAGTCAGTTGCAGGTTGACAATCGCAGCGTAATTAAACTATCCAAAAATCCTGAGTTCCATAAGCTCATCAAACACATAGATATAAGATATCACTTTATTCGAAAGAAAATCGATAGCGGCGAACTAGTCGTAGAATATGTGCCTTCAGAGCGACAGCTAGCCGACACATTAACCAAAGCACTACTGCGCGAACGTTTCTGTATGATACGTAGAAGTCTAAAGGTAATAGCAGATACAGAATACTCAAATGGTGGGAATATTGGAAATTAAGGTTTTCGTATTCATTGTATGTACATGGGGGCGCCATCTATGTCAAGCTGAATAAACACCCTTCCCATTTGTAAAAAGCATATATATAATACTCTGATATTGTCAGCGCTCACCAAAACGTGACGGGAACATTACGGTGCAGACAATATCGCTCTCTCACCCATGGCTCGTCACAATGCGCAAGCGCGAATGAAAGTGGGAGTGCGCAACACATATAAATCATTTCTCGCGCAAGTAACATATGTCTATTATGTCTACTCCAATTGGTCGCGCATGCGCAGAGTGACCAAAAATAACTAGCTCTGTCTCACTTCATCGCCGTCCTTGCCACTTATAGGGAAGCATAGGCCACTAGTCCAGTCAAATTAGACTCAAAAGAGCCAAATTCTGGTGTGATCCCTCCCAAAAATGGGATAAAATGCATTAGATTGCTTTTTAAGCGGAGATTAAGAAAAGTGCCCGCCCCAAGTACGAAAAAGTACGCTTGATATAGTTATAAATGTTTAAAGTAAAAATGAGCGAAAAATTGCCATTTTTTCGAGAGTTTTTCATCTATATCTTGGAAAATAATGATCTGACAACAAAATTGAAGAGAACTAAAAGTGTTCAGGAGGAAATTTTACACAAGGAAAAGCTATTCCTAAAATGAAATTTTCAAAAATTATTGTTTTTCAAGTAAATGTTTAAAAAAAGTCATGGTAAAAAACACGGTGTCTGGTTAACTATCAAGGAGATCTCCAAATAATCTATAATTATGTATTTAACAACTAGATTACGATACTAGATTGTGTGTGAAACTTGAAGTATCTGCGACTAATAGTTTTTGCACAATTCATTTTACAATTAGGGAAAATCATAATTTTTCAGCGAGTGCCCAGGTCGCTGTACGACTTCGCCATAATTCCTGATTTTTTTATGGGTACTCCAAGGTTAGAACTTTGTTATCCAATTGTTTTTTAAGCTTTTGCAACTAATTGGAGCGCTACAGAATTTTTTAAATGAAAATTGAAGATTTTTCATTATAAACAAATGAAATATCTCAGCAACAATTTAATGAAATGACAAGCGACAAAAAAGGAATTGTAGGTCTCGTAAATACGCACATTTGAAAAAAAAGCAATCATTTTCATCAAATACATCCGGAGATATGTTACGTTAACTTTGCCACTCGTTTATTAGTTAACAATTTATGATTTTAACAAACTGCGCGCATCAATGTTCTTGTTGAATAATTTACTTTCTTTATTCGAAAAGTTGGATTTGTACTTTGATATTTTACTGTTGCAAAACTTTTATAAAGTTGACAAGTCCGATAAAAAACTACAGGAGCGGGCGTCGGCCGCGGCCGCCAAAAGCGCGATTGAAACTCGACGCGGTACCTTCAAATCTAGCGCGCGGTAAAAATTATCAATATCTCGAGCTGTATTCAACCAAATTGGAGGTTTTTTTTTTTAAAGTGGGGTAGCACGATGAAAAAATCACATTGGCATGAATATTTTTTAAAAATTTTGCATATATACCATGCTAATTAATGATTAATGAAAAAAACATAAACATCTCACATTTAAACGAGTGGCAAAGTTAACGTAACATATCTCCGGATGTATTTGATGAAAATGATTGCTTTTTTTTTCAAATGTGCGTATTTACGAGACCTACAATTCCTTTTCTGTCGCTTGTCATTTCATTAAATTGTTGCTGAGATATTTCATTTGTTTATAATGAAAAATCTTCAATTTTCATTTAAAAAATTCTGTAGCGCTCCAATTAGTTGCAAAAGCTTAAAAAACAATTGGATAACAAAGTTCTAACCTTGGAGTACCCATAAAAAAATCAGGAATTATGGCGAAGTCGTACAGCGACCTGGGCACTCGCTGAAAAATTATGATTTTCCCTAATTGTAAAATGAATTGTGCAAAAACTATTAGTCGCAGATACTTCAAGTTTCACACACAATCTAGTATCGTAATCTAGTTGTTAAATACATAATTATAGATTATTTGGAGATCTCCTTGATAGTTAACCAGACACCGTGTTTTTTACCATGACTTTTTTTAAACATTCACTTGAAAAACAATAATTTTTGAAAATTTCATTTTAGGAATAGCTTTTCCTTGTGTAAAATTTCCTCCTGAACACTTTTAGTTCTCTTCAATTTTGTCGTCAGATCATTATTTTCCAAGATATAGATGAAAAACTCTCGAAAAAATGGCAATTTTTCGCTCATTTTTACTTTAAACATTTATAACTATATCAAGCGTACTTTTTCGTACTTGGGGCGGGCACTTTTCTTAATCTCCGCTTAAAAAGCAATCTAATGCATTTTATCCCATTTTTGGGAGGGATCACACCATACCTGAACCCTAATTTGACTGGACTATTATTAATAAGGGTGCGTTTGCGGAAGCAATGTATGAATAAAGTTTAACATGTTTTCAAACTAATAAGGTAAGGAGATAAGATACATCTATTTGCATTACTAATTATTCTAAGAATGATACACAATTTGAATAAAATTTCACATAATTCTTTGACTTTCCGTCTTCTTGCATCATTTGCCGTAACTATAACTTTAAACATCTACGCAATTGATCATGAGGAAGAAAGCCGAATACAATTAGAAGATCAAACGAACTTACCTGTGAAGTTCGATCTTAATTGTATGATGGGTTTCTTCCGAAATGATCAATCCCACCCTATCCCGATACATGATATCAGATAAACACTTGTTTAATCTAACCTTATGAAATAGTGACGGCAATAACTTTAAAATAATGAAGCTCGCCAGGCTGCACCGCAGTAGGCGGGAGAAAAAAGGTTTAAAAACGTGACGTCAGTACACAGATGGAGGCACCACGCAATTGATCATTTCGGAAGAAACCCATCATACAATTAAGATCGTACTTCACAGGTAAGTTCGTTTGATCTTCTAATTTTACTGCAAAAATTTGAAGTGCGTTTATCTCATAACTATGTTTTCAGAGTTTGCCGTAAGGTTTAAGGCACACCGTTATGCTGATTCAACTTCTTGATGATTCATTTTGTTAAGAAGGCAAGTCATTATTAGTTAACCGCGGGAAATAAAATATAAAAATTTCCAAGTCAAGCTGCTTGTAAATGAGTGAAAGTTTCATTTTTTTATTTTATTTTTTTTTTCCTCAATTTTCAAATATCTTCTACAATGAATTTTTTTCCACATCCCCGCGATTAAACGATGATGGCACGCCCTATGAACCATTCGACACCTCAAGAAGTTGAATCAGATCAGCAATGTGGAAAAATCCTCACGGCAGAGCTTAGTCCAATCTACTGCTGGTCTACCATAATTAGTTGATAAAATAATCATGTAAAATACTGTTTAATAAGCTTAAATAAACAGTCTGAATGATGAATTTTTTCAATACTCCAAACTCTATGGTATTTCATACAGACAAAAGACAAAATTTTTCAATTTGAGCTGTACTGGTTCCCTTAAGAGTTACGAACAACGGCATGGCGTCGAAACCCATGATGTCCTTGAAACACATCTTTCAGATGCTAGAATGACGATCGTACCCTATTGTCATGGAGCGCTCGTTGATGAGCCAAGCTTGTTTTTGTATGCGTGTGTTAAAATAAACCGTTCACCTGAGTGTCTAGGAATGCTTAAAAAGTCAATTGCTTACTCGTAGTCGTTCGGAACGGATGCAGTCGTTTCACACGAAGTTTGAATTC
Organism: Macrophya annulata; assembly: GCA_963924015.1. Classification (NCBI taxonomy): domain Eukaryota; kingdom Metazoa; phylum Arthropoda; class Insecta; order Hymenoptera; family Tenthredinidae; genus Macrophya; species Macrophya annulata. The sequence goes on from OZ001260.1 coordinate 11,576,587, forward strand.
GTTTTACTAACAAGTAGCTCTGCGCTGTAATATACTTATTATACATTACTACTATGATCTGTGATCAGCCGCAGCTATGTCAATCGATCAAGGTAAGTATAAAATTTCAAATGTTATCAGTTCTAGCTGTTGGATGTGCATTGTGAAATTGTGAAACAGTACAAACGGTCTGGTACTCAATAGACCAGTACTTAGGTTTTATATTATAAATGAAACACATCATAAAACACTATTCACAGAACACTGTTTTTTTGGTGGAAACACAGAGAGAGCATATTTGAGTAGGCTTCTTAATTGTCTGACATTCGCAGAAACATCAGCTGTTTGCTACAATTGGATGGAGCAGAAAAGAAAGGTTTTCAAAGCTTCGTTTGAGGAATATAATACAAACTGTATGGAAGCGGGGATACACCGCGTACCATAATAGATGAAGATATTGAAGACTACATAAAAAAATTGGCTTCGCTATGTCCAGCTCGTGCAGAGCCAAAACGGAAGTAAGAAAATTATGAATCTTATTATTGCAAATCAATGTAGTTGAATAATTCACCGCACGAATTCAATCCACTAATCAATTTTTGATGAATAACAGGAAAAATGCTGCGGCTATCCGGCCCAGGAAGTCAATGAGAAGCTAAATAAAAAAGAAGTTACTGAAAACTAGTGTTTATACTTTACATACACATAATATGGACTTGAAGTGGATATACATATCCACTTGCCACCTTCGTTTTACTTTGAAGTCCCTCCCACGCGCAGGATGTAACGGAATTCCTAATAAACTAATTACTTGACACTTATACGTGTCATATTTCATGAGTGTACCTATAGAATGTAGTCATCTGTGAAAGTATTCGATAAAAATACGAGAAAAATAGATTTGCCTAGAATTGTGAAATGATATCAAAGCAACGCGTCGCTTAGAGACATGAAATAGTAAATTTAGCACGATATTCAAGAATTCATAAAACAGCCTAGAAAATTTTAACAATTATTCGTTTTTTCTTACAGAATAATCATGTATGAATTTTATAAAATGGCAGTGAATCATGTTAAATTTATAATCATGACAAATTATATTCTGAAGTTCAAGCAATGAAATGGTCTTGTGCATTAATTGATAGCTGACTCCACTTATGATATATTCAGATTGTGGAGAAGATATTTATGCCTATACCTCATCCATATCGTATCCCGTTTGAACATGGATATTGATAAATATATAGAAAATGAATCTCCAGGAAATATCCTATGGATCGATAGAAATTTACAATACAAATAACATCTAGGGGATAACCTATGGATATCCAAGGATATCCTATGGATGACCCAGTGAACACATGGCCTGAATTTGATGTCATACATAGGTCATATGGAGATCATAAAATGTTACGTGAATGTGATATAAAATTGACTCTATTCCTGATCCTAATATGATGTCATGGTATATGATATCATTATGACATCATACTGACATAATTTGACTTTCATATGATATCATTATTATGACTTAAATGTTACATACATCATATGTAATATTTGGGAAGGAGCTCAATCAATCTAGTCGAGTCAATTGTTCTATAATTTTGGCCTGACGTTCCGACAGTAATATGCTGCCCTCATCAAAGGCTTACTCATGCGATCTTAGGATTAAATGAAGCTTTTTTACGATTGGGCTTCATTTAATCCTAATGAGTGATATCAAAAATTTTCCTAACACATGCACCGAAAGTCCACTTTTGCGCACCGTCTACAGGCACCGAAAAGCAGACTTTCGCGCACCCGTGTGCGAGAAAAATTTTTCCCGCATCGCCAGCGGTGTGCAAAGTTTTTCCCGCATGGGTACGCGCAATCCTGCTTTCGTGCTTGCAGACGTCGCACAGACGAAGACCTTTCGTTGTATTTGTTGAGAAAAACAGGGCTCGATACGCGAGGCCAAACTCGCTTCTTGCGCACTACTCGTCTGAAGGTAGCACGAAGTTGCCGCCTTCAGACTCGCAGTGCGCAAAGCGCTCGTTTGGCCTCTCGTATCAAAATATACTATTTTGTACGTAGCGACTCTGCTGAGTCTCTTTACAGCTGCGGCAATTTTCCACGGAGTGGGGGGGATAGGGTTTTCCTGATTTTACCGTATTTGATAGCATTATCCCAGTGAACACATGACTTTAAAATGACGTCATATACAGGTCACACCGTGGTCCAAAATTTTTTACGTAGGTATGACATAATAGTGACTATGTTTGATGACTTTCATTTGACGTCATGTTGTATGACATCACTATGACCTCATATTGACATCAAACTTAACTTTGATGTGATGTCATTCGTATGACTTAACTGTTACGTACATATTATATCATATTTTCATCATGCTATGACGTCATATTGGAGTCATAATTTTATGTATCATTTATGTAATTAGTAAGTCATATGATTGTGTTTTTTTTTTTTTTGTAGAATTTGATAATGATTAATAAATAGTTTCCTACTATGAATTAAACATCATTTAATTCTTTGTCCTTTATGCGGAAACTTCAAAATTTGAAGTGATTTTCGATAGAAATGTAATTTGTTATAAGTTTTTATGTATACGGTATATTGTTAAGTAATTTTTGAAAACCGCAAAACGCAATTCTGTTGACAGATGTGATTGGGGATATTTAATTTATAAATTATAAATTGAGTATCTGTATTCTGTCTATTTGACGTCAGATAAAATACAGTACGATCAATTTGAGATCCTATGTGAGGAAAGCAGAAACAAAAATATGACGTCATTGTTATGTCAACTTGACGTCAGTTAACTCACATTGAAGTCAATTTGAGGTCACATGAAGGTAACATTTACGGGAAAAAACTCGATATCACTATGATATCATTATTATATCAGATTGACGTCAGATCAGTCATAATGATGTCAAATCGACGTCATATGTTTGACGCAAAAGTTTTACGTCAGGAGGTACGAAATACTGAGTCATATATGACTCATACGTGACTTACATCTTACGTAAATCATGACACAACATGATGTCATCCTGACGTAAATTTTACGTAAATGTGTTTACTGGGTATGGGATCTACGAATCACTTGTGAGAATGAGGTTAGAAGAAGCTTTCATTTGAGCCTAACATTAATAGAATCTGTGCACGTATAGCTGATATATGATAATTTCTGATTTCGAGGTGGCTCGTTCCACATTTTCCGTTTTTCCCCGTCTTCAGCACAATTCATCGCTCCAGAACATTACGCATGCGCGCGGATCTGTCAAACTGATTCTAGACCATTGCGCAACGCGCGGATCTGTCAAACTGACATTTAAAGTCAGACGGCATGTGAAAGACTCAATTGCGCAAAATTTCCCAAAGTAATGTTTGATTCAAAACTACCCACAGAGTAGGAGGTTAACAAATTTGAATATTGACTCGATATCTTATAAACAACAACGAATTAACCTAGGTGATTGATCATTTACTAACGAGCTCGAGTCGTCGAGGTTATGTGCATACCTGTAATAATAACGCTTTTGATAAGTCCAGCTTGACGTAGACACTTTTCGTCAACTTGCTTTGAATTTTAATTTCAATTATTATATCCAATTCTTCGATAAGTGTCAACAATCGCAGCGTGTACAGCACAAGACATCATACTTCGTGAAGTGCGTTGATGTATTTTAGTTCACAAAAATTATACCAGAAGATTCATGAATACTGTGTACAGCATATATGTAATACTCCTATATTGCTAAAAGGGTTTGAAATATGGCTACTTTTCTACCGCACCGACGATAATGTTGTCTCTTTCTATCGTCTTCAAATCAGAGCTTTCTGCGCAGGTCAACAGCTGGCACTTGCGCAGAACATTTACACGTATAATAATGTTTTGAAGTTTAAGATTAGATCGACGATTCGCTCATATGTTTCGTATTATTATTTCATTGGCTGAAAATATTTTATAAACTCATTCACGTTCAAGCACAAATTATATTTCAATTTTAAGCTCAGATACTTTTAACACCCGCCAATCCGCCATTACTATCGCAGCTGCGCAGAACATGTTAATTGGGTTGTAAAGAAGTGAGTTGGAGAAATATTCTGTTTCTCTTGGTTCCTAACCCCTCCACTTATAGGAATTAGCAATATAGGAGTATCAAGATTCGCGGCAGCGAATCGCCGCCAAGTACTTACCGACCGGCGAGCGCCAGCTGCGAATCATCAACGCTAGCCAACTCTCGTACCTGTAAACATTGCGTCATATCTTCGGAACCAGACTATATTTTGATCTAAAATTTATAGGGCTGATTGTCCGAGTCAAAGTGAGTTTTCCCAAAAAATTTGGAGCAAATCGACCGAGTATTTACGAAGTTATAGACATCTAAAGTTGATGAAATTTCACAATCTTCTTCTTCTTATTCTTTTTCGTCTTCTTTGCACAAGTTTTCCGCAGACGTTTTCCGTGAAGATCGATATCTTTCGAACCGATTTACCGATCGACTTGCTATTTGGAAGGGAGATTGCCTCCGTCACAACCTCGCTTCCTATTCATTTTGGCTAGAAATCGATCACGCAATCCAAAGATTGACTCTAATCAATATCTGAAGCGTAAGCTGCAACGTCACGGGTTTTGGATTTGACAAAATTCGACTTGAAAAATGTAGTATCTGATCTTAATCGGAATGAAGATTATTTCTATCATTATTATTATTGTTGCTATTGTTATTGTCGTTGTTATTACTCTTCGTCACCTTCGGTGATATAAGACAAATATTGGTTCTGGTCAAAAAGTGACTTCTGCTAATTTCAACGAATCTTCACGTTTTCGACCCTCTAGATTCCGAAAACAGGTTTTTAGAAAGATGTCGGTCTGTCTGTCGGCCTGTTCGACAAACTCGCGCGGTGATCTCGGAAACTGCTTGATGAAAAGAGGTGAAATTCACAGGACTCTACAACCAAATGATGGGCATGAAAAATTGCCATGTCTCGTTTAATTCCAACTTCCGATTCTACCAGAAATAAATCGATTTTCGCCGTTTCACTGACAAACCTATACTTTTTTCTCTGTATTGCGATTCTAAATGAAAGAATATATTCTTCTGAGTTGAAAATTTCACATATATAGGGCATTCCTTGCCAATGACACCAAAACATTTGTAGATTTACCCAGATCGAATTAGAATGAATGGACTGTATGAAATTGTTGTTTGTTAATATATAGGGCGACCCTTGCCAATGATAAGAAGAAATTGTAAGTGTACCCAGATCGAATTTGGATTGAACGCACTGTATGAAATTGTTGTTTGTCAATATGTTATGGGGCATTATTTTATGTGAAATTCTTAATTTTGATCGTTTTTTCGGTTTTTCATTACTTTTTTATACTTTTCCTTCCTCTGATAAACCCATCCTTTTTTTTCTTCTTGATGAAAAGTACTCCTACAAACTGTTTTTCCGGCTTAATATCATTGTAGTTATTGTTATTGTTATTATCGTTGTCATTGTCATTGTCGTTGTCATTGTTACCGTTATTGTTATTGTTATTATTATTATTTTTATTATTATTATTTCATCGATGTATCTATATCCATATGTCTACGCACCTATATGTCGATATTCCTTTTATCCCTATTTACCTATATATCCATATCTATATATATACTATATCTATATCAACCGCAGCTTACAAAAAGTAGTGAAATACCCCGCAAAAACATTGTAAATGTAAAAAATACCGCCAAGTACAAAAAGAATGCCACTAGGAAAAAATACAACAACCTATCAAATCAGGAAATAATGCCAAGCACCACGACCTTCTTGCAATTATACGTCGTAAAGTCGGACCTCACTGTGTGAGATATCGAAAAATCATTTCAAGAGCTACATACTTGGCGGGCACATTCCTTTCTCCCACTGTGTTCCTGACTTCAGTCTAGTTATCATAAACAAAACTTGAGTGAAAACGATTGAGTTACATTCTATTCATCGATAATGAATAAATATATATTGTATAGTATATGATTTGCATTAACAGGTTCAAAATTATTGATTCCTAATCCCTTAATGTTCTGGCTTTCTCCAGTAATAGTTCTGACTCTATTGACAGTAGAGGCTTGCGAGCTCTGATATTTTATTGAGTGCATATTGTAGGTATACACCCTGTGTTAACAAAGCTAGGTTTTATATGAACCTGCGTTGATGTTCTCAATCGGTTGAAATTATGTACACTGATTTGAATGATTCGGAACAATCGAAATGATCTAGCTTGTCGCATTATATTGATAGATCAAAAATTTCTTTCATTTATCGAGACGGAAATCTTAATAATAATTCGAAATCACTTTCTCTTCAAATACAATTTTCAGTTTTTAATATTATATCTGATGTATTTTACGCGGTTATAATTGCCTCGCTAGGTAAACATATAAGGTCAAAATCAATAGTTGATATTAATTATATTCATTATACAAGTTCATGATTATTTTATCAGTGAAAAATATAAGAATCTCATGCGGGATAATTTCATACCTTTCATCGTTACTCCTACTCGATTATTAAGAGACTAAGAGGCATTAACAATTCAAATCATTGTTAATAATTAATCGATTGTTGATTGCAAACACTATCTTCCCAGCGAACCGAAATGGATTGGGGAATCCTTTAGGATTACCGAATCCATTTCGGTTCGCTGGGTCAGTAAATCCTGATACAGAGATAATAACGGCATTGAACCAACGCGAGTACAACCCCCGTACGGAGTAGACTATCCTCTGAATGAGGGTAACGCAATACCACATAATAACAACATAGGCACAATGCAATCAGACCGAAAGATATTTCAAATTCTTCAACAGACAAATACTCAGTTGAGACTTGAATCGATTCAAATGATCTAGATTTTCAAGACATTAAAATTTTGAGAATGAATTACTTTTCACTAATAAATTCCATCCGAACACCTGTTTGCTCTAGCAGATGTAGGCTGACAGAAGTATACTGAAAAAGGTACGAATAACTGTAGCACAGTGGGAGAAAGGAATGTGCCCGCCAAGTATGTAGCTCTTGAAATGATTTTTCGATATCTCTACAGGAATCAGTGAGGTCCGACTTCACGCCGTATAATTGCAAGAAGGTTGTGGTGCTTGGCATTATTTCCTGATTTGATAGGTTCTTGTATTTTTTCCTAGTGGCATTCTTTTTGTACTTGGCGGTATTTTTTACATTTACAATGTTTTTGCGGGGTATTACATATATGGTGTACAGGGTCAGAACGAAGGAAATAGCACCAGTATAGATTATGATTACCTAACCGATGAACCAGGGTGATTGACTGTTACTTTGAGAAATGATCCCCGATATCGAATCTACAGAGATCAAAAGTGTCTAGCCTATCTGTTGAAAACAATAAGGTGGTGCATTAGCTCGATCCTGATTATAGCTGCTATGGTGATTTTCTTGTTAATGTTTACAAATGACGTATCAAAACATATAGCAATGAATTTGAGGAGCCTAAGTCTGTAAAATAGTCAATAGTCATAGAAGGCAGGTGAAATGTGATACAAATAATTATTATTCATAGCTATATCAAGGGTCAATAATTAAGCTTAGGAAATATGCTTCATGGCTCCAGCTAGGAGGGTCGAGCTCCAGCAATGCAGCATGCGATTATTGAATTGATTGACATATAAAGTACGTTTGAATGAATAGGTACAAGAACTGATAATACAATATTCTATCATGGTCAGAATATTCAATCCGGCCACTACACCTGCATATTACGCGAGGGAAATTCTGCTTGGAACCGTGTAACGATAATACTATTACAAAGCAGAAATGGTCGGAAAATGCTCAAGATGCATACATATTCTGTTTATGTTAGACCTGATCAATGCTAAAGTGAGCAGTAACTATACCCTTACTGCAAGTGAAACCACCGATGTCCGTTCAAAGCTCAAGCATGAATAAATATCCAGCTGAACGGTGCAAAAAGTAGTGAAATCCCCCCAAAAACACTTCAGGTGCAAAAACCTTGGGCCAAGTACATTAAAACGTAACTATCAAGAAGAATTTGTTGATAAAATATTCGAAAAAGTAGCACTCGATCTACTAAAGTATTGAAATCAATGAATCTTGCCAAGTACAATTAAATTTTTTCACAATTTATTTTTGAATATGACCTAGTATCAGATATAGTTGGTACTCACATCTAAATATACATAACATGCGTGACACGTAATGACATGCGACATATGTACACGTAAAAAAAGAATAATCCAAATTAAAATTGAAAAAAAATAGTAAAAAAAAATTCGGAGGTAGTGGTACTTTGCGGGCTGATGTTTGAATTATTATAAGAAAATTAAAATAGTTTGATTTAAATTTTCTGGTAATTTTACTTGTAAGTTTACGCGCTCCAGGTCGTCTGCGTGGTGGATTACGATGTCCTGGATTTCGGTTCGTATTTTTCGCGTTTGAAGGTCATTTGCATGGTAAATTCAGATATCCGGGACTCGCGCTTCGTAGTTCTCGGGCTTCGGGTGGTCTGCGTGGCAGATCACGATGTTTTAGGGTTTCGGTTTGGAGTTCTCGTGCTCTGGATCGTCTACATCGTAGATTAGGATGTCCAGGAGTCGTGCGTAGTAGTTTTCGCGTTCCAGGTCGTCTACGTGGTGGATTACGATGTCCTGAGGTTTCGGTTCGTATTTTTTTCTAGGTCATTTGCGTGGTAGATTACGATATCCAGGCCTCATGTTTCGTAGTTATTGGGCTCTGGGTGGTCTAACGTAGTAAATTACGATGTCCAGGAGTTGCGCTTCGTAGTTTTAGTGCTTCAGGTCGTTGGCGTTGTAGATGACGATACCTACAACTCATACTTGGTATTTCTCACGCTCCACTTCGTATACGTGGTCGACTACGATGTCCTGGAGTTTCGGTTCGTAGATGTCGTGCTCTAACTCGTTTACGTGCTGTATTATGATGCCTTAGATTCATGCTTCGTCGTTCTCGCGCTCCAGGTGGTTTTCGTAGTGGGTTACGACGAACTAGGGCCTAAGGTCGTAGTTTTCATACTCCAGGTGGTTAACATCGTAGATAACGATGTTTAGAAGTCGCGCTTTGTAGTTTTTGTGTGTTTGGGTCGTATGTGTAGTAGAGTACGATATACTGGTGTTTCGGTTCGTAGTCTTCGCGCTTTTTGTCCAGGAGCCACGCTCCGTAATTTACGCGCTTTATTTCGTCGCCTCTGTACATTACGATGTCCAGGATTCGCGCTTCATAGTTCTCGTGCCTCAAGTCGTTGACGTCGAAGATTACGATATCCTGGAGTTCTGGTTCGTAGTTTTCGTACTTCAGGTACAGTCTACGTACTGGATTACGATGTCTTGGAGTTGTGATTCGTAGTTTTTGTACTTCGGATCGTCTACGTAAGTGGGATTGTGCAATTTCAGATAGAAACGCTTTTTTCTTTGGCAGTTGATTTTTGGGTATATTTTTTGGTTCCAAGAAGAAATTTTTTCACACCAGATGCAAGGATTTTGATTGTATACAATTATAATAAATTTCAAAAGTAAATCAGGTATCGATAACAAACAGGTCTGCAGGTTTTAACACTAAAAGCAGATTTGAAGAGCGAAAAAGTAAGAGAGTAAGAGAGTGATCGGAAGAGTAAAATATATTTCAGAGTTGAAAAATATGCGAGAAGAAGAGAGGTCGGTTGGAAAACTTTTTTTATGAAGTATAGAGAAGTACTATCGACTAAAAGTGCGAGGGGACAGGACGTTTTGGCGACGTCGTTCTGGCGCCGCCGTTTTGGTGCCACCGTTTTGGTACTGGGACATTTTGGCACCGGGACTTTTGGGCGCGCGGACTTTTCGGCGTTGAGACGTCAACAATCCAAAAGGTGGCTTTGGCATTCGAACGGTTAGAATAATTTAGGCCACTCCATTAATCCACCCACACCCACACACACACATGATAACAATCCAAAAGCTGGCTTTGGCATTCGAAGGGTTAGAATAATTTAGGCCGCTCCATTGATCCACCCACACACACACACACGTGATAACAATCCAGAAAATGGCTCTGGTACTTGAAAAACGTCCCGGGCCTCAACATCCCAGCGCCCAAAGGTCACGGCGCCGAAACGTTCTAGCGTCAAAATGGTGGCGCCAAAACGTAATGTACCCGAGTGCGATGACGTTTCTTCTCAGTGTGTTATCCGTTTTCGGACTTCACACCGAATAGACACACACACACACACGCGCGAACTACCCAGTCGGTGGTTGTGGCCCTTGAAAGACTAGAATAGGTAAGGCTATCCAACTAATCCACACAATATATGTATTGATATTTGAAATATCACTGACAACCGAGCAAGCGAAGCGAGCAAGAAACAAGGCTTCACCAATCGAGTGAGCGAGCGAAACGAGCGAACAAGCACAATTATCAGCTAGTTCCTTTGAAATGTATATAAATGCTGTAAATATATGATTATATCCATATTATATAGTATCATTATGATCATGCTTCTTATTTTTTTTTTAATTTTTTCAATTTTTTTCTGTCATTACAAACATTCGTTCTTTCAAAACTTCAATTGGTGATCAATTTTAGATAGGAAACAGCGAGAGAAATCCGAAATCAGTTCAGGAATGAAACAAATTTGTGTTCAGCCAAAAAAAAAATCAGAAACAAAAAAAATAAAATTAAAACAAAAAATTAATCAGATGAATTAAAAAAAAAAAAAGAAAAAAAAAAAACAGAATGAAAATTTGTAAGAACGAATGTTTGCGATGAGGGAAAAATCGAAAAAAAAAAAATAGAGAAAAATCTATCCACTTTTTTTATAACCGGAAAATGTTCGGTGCTGCAGGCTATAGTATTTTTGAGGATTTATTCAAAAGGATCGATCACGACGCTGCTTCAAGTTTCCAATAATTCACAACTCAAAAACGGCTGAATAAAAAATTTTGGAAAAAATCAGAGACATGTCTTAAATCAAGAACTATCATATGAGAATTCGCTGAAAAAATCAAAGAGGGTCAATGTTTTTGGTTCATCAAGTTGACGTGGAATTCCCCATATAATATATTATAAGTATTATAAAACCAACCATTTAAAAAAAAATCTAGTTATGACCTATAATATAATATCGAGACAAAGCATAATCATAAAGATACTATATGATATACATATAATCTGTATAGTTACAGCATTTATATAAATTTAGAATGAATAGTATTTTAGATGTAAGTTTGATATAGTATTAAGAATTCATATCATGTAGTTATATAATACATAGAGTATAATAAACAATTTAAATCAACGGAATCTGTTAGGTAATGAAATATGTTGATTTTCAATAAATATTCGTCTCATTATAACTGCACCTAAGCCCGTTTCTTCCAAGATACACGTTACTGCGTACTCCACGCCGCGCGCTGCGGGACAGCTGGATTGTCGGCGCGCGCGCGCACCTCCGCTCGATTATTAATATTTAAAAAATACGCCCCATCAATTCTCCAATTTGGAACTCACCTATCTTATCGGAAGTTGATCAAGGATTACGCTTGTATTTTTTTTTTTTTTTGGTTTGACGTGGATTGACTCCTATGCAAGCATCGTTAGCATCTGATAATGAGCTGACTGGGGTAGTTTCACAGTCAGTAACGGATGCTCCCCATGAGGCTATGCCAGGCGGCAAGCGTTAGTCTGGTAGTAAAGGAAGGGGTAACCCTCTGGTGTCGAGGGGAAGAAACTATCAATTGCCTGCCAAACACGATGATGGCAACGTCGTTTCATAATACGCAAATGCATGTATGTACGAGGGCATTGATTGGGTGAGACTTTGCCCATTGGTGATAAAATATGCTTGATTAAGGCGGCTCCCTACCTAATTACGACCTTTTCTAAAAACATTGAGCAAAGGAGTGCTATAATAGGAATATTCTACTAGAAATTTCAAAAAATCGAATTTTTTTTTGTTACATATTTCGAAAGCTTGGCCATTCAAGAACATGTCCCTGAAAGGATTTTTTTAAATTCAAATTATTTACACAGTTATAGCTATTTTAGTGACGCGGCAACTAAACCGGCTCAGGCGGAGCAAATCGAACAATAGATGGTCCACATGCTCCGACTACCTGAGGATAAATCCCCCCCTAAAAATTTCTTTATAGGTTATATGTATTTGAAAATCGCTCAACTGAAGGTCATTGTAAGGAGCAGGAATCGCCGATTAAGAAAATGTAAGTACAACGTACCGTTCTATGAGTTACACTGCCTGAAACTCTACTCAAAACTTTAAATGCGTTTTTCTCGAAACTACTTTTTTCAAGCTGGCGTGCATGATATCTCAAGTTCTACTCAATCGATTTATTTCAAATTTCGTGTGAACCTTCTCTATACATCCCTCTATGTCGCTTAGCAGATTAAAGTGAGAAAATTTAATTTTTACTATTTTAAAACATTTGAAACTGTTAATAAAACGTGAAAAAAAAATTTTTTGTTTTTCCTAACGGCCGGCATTTCGTGAAATTTTTTTGGTTTCATCTTTCCGAGGTAGAGGCGATAGCGACATCTTTACGGATTAAGAATCTATTGCTTTTTTTTGTTTCAGATGACCAGAAAGGTTCGAACAATGCACGCGAGTACATCCCTTTTTTTTGAACCCCCACCTTATCAGCCGATAACTTTCCGAATTTTTAATTTTTTTTTTTTAATTTTTAATTTTTCATGTATTCTTAAAATATAAATAAACGAATGACAAAAAATGGATAGTAAAAATATTTTTCGTTTTTTTTTTACAGAGCACGAAAAAACGCCCGAAATTCCCCCTTAAATAGAATACCTCTGCCCGGGCACCGAAACTGGGAAAAAAAATACGTCGCGACACGCTATTTGCGATTTCGAACACGTCGATCCCAAAACATGTTCGTTTCACGCCAAAATAGAGAAATCTCGTATGAACCAAGCTTTTTGACAATTGGCGATTTTCAAACGTTCGAAATAATGGCATTCGGCGTGTTTGGAGGTGTTGGGGCGACACCCCAGAGGTGGCGTGCCGCGCGAATGTGGTACATCGGGTAAAACCATATATGTAATACTCCAATATTGCTAAAAGGGTCTGAAATATGGCTACTTTTCTACCGTGCCGACGATAATGTTGTCTCTTTCTATCGTCTTCAAATCAGAGCTTTCTGTGCAAGTCAACATCTGGCACTTGCGTAGAACATTTACACGTATAATAATGTTTTGAAGGTTAAGATTAAATCGACGATTTGCTCATACGTTTCGTATTATTATTTCATTGGCTACAAATATTTTATAAACTCATTCACGTTCAAGCGCAAATTATATTTCATTATTAAGGTTAGATACTTTTAACACCCGCCACTCCACCATTACTATCGCAGCTGCGCAGAACATGTTAATTGGGTTGTAAAGAAGTGAGTTGGAGAAATATTCTGTTTCTCTTGGTTCCTAACCCCTCCACTTATAGGAATTAGCAATATAGGAGTATTACATATATGGGTAAACCAATCGCTGGTATAGGACACAATGCTACACGATCACTGTTCGATATACTCACGCCATCTCGGGGGTGTTGCTCCAACGACTCCAAACACGTCGAACGCCATTATTTCGAGCGTTTAAGAATCGCCCAATTGTCAAAAAACCTTGATTCATACTAGAATCAGATTTCTCTATTTTCTCTATTTTAGCTATTTCTCTATTTTAGCGTGAAACGAACATGTTTTGGGATCGACGTGTTCGAAATCGCAAATAGCGTGTCGCGACGTATTTCTTTTTCCCAGTTTCGGTGCCCGAGCAGAGATGTTCCGTTTAATAGCACTGTTTTGCTCAATGTTTTTAGAAAAGGTCATATTTCGGTATGGACCCGCCTCAAGTCCCGCCTAGCAACCATCCATGTTCAAGAATTCTAAGCTGGAAAATATTCACTCGGATGACAGAAGCAGTCATTTACTTTTTGTGAACGATTAATTGTAAGGATGGATGGAACAAGGGCCTAACTCAAGTGAGGGATTAGCTTAATGGCAAAAATCTACATTCCATGTGGATTATAATTCAAAAAGCCACAAGCATGGAATCCACAACGAAATAGCGTGCACATAGTGCGGTTGAAAATTGTTTGAGAACTGTTTGAAAATTGTTTGAAAAATAGGAATCGCCAGCACTATCGTGTCGTATTATCGGACGTGCAAGAACTACCCCAGAACTTCCCGGAACTCCCTTCAAAATAATTTTATGCAACGGCACGTGACAGTTTTGGCAAATGGCGTGCTCGCGATACCATTGGGAATTGTTTGAAAATTGTTCAAGAAATGGAAATCGCCAGAACTATTGTTCTAAAGAGTTGGGAACTATAGAACTTTTCGAGAACTGCCACGGGAACTTGGCACGCCATTTTTATTATTTGCGTTTTTTCAATTGCGACCAACAAAACTTTTTCTAAAAACTATCAGGGACTGTAGAACTCGTCAAAGTGCTACCGGAACAGTGACTTTTTTTACCGATTCTCAAAATGCCATGCTAACTTCACACCCGTTTAAAGAAGAAAACATGACCGGTCAAAGTTCAAAATTTTGATTTTGAAAGAGATTTCGAATCCTTATAAAACAAATTTCGCAAAAATGTTTGATTCGATAAGTCTATATGGATCTATTTACATTCCGAATGTAACGTAGCTGTGCAACATTGCAAATGAAATATTTGTGCAAGATTGCAGCAACACAGGAAATGCAGAAATTACAACAATTCCACAGGTCATAAAAGCAATAATAATTTTTCATGAATTTTTTCGAAGAAGTAGGAATGTGTAGTTGTACAGAGAATGGAGAATTATTTCTTTGTGGGTTCCTGTAAATAACCGAGAATCTTGTCATCGTGATAAATATTATAAGCTATTCGATATAGTTGTTTGCTGAATACCATTCGATATGAATATGTAAAGTTTACAAGTAATCATTGATGTTATAAGTTCAAAAAAGATGTATCTAGTCTTACGAAAGATCATCAGAGCTAGATGGAAACCAGACTTCGCTCGATCAAGGAAATTAAACAACGATATTAAGGACCAGCATTTGGATGGGTGACCGGTTTTAGAGGATCAGATTCAATTAACATGTATATTCTTTGCGGTGTGCTTAGTTAGCGAAAATTTCTATAGGTGTGTTTCGTTCTCAAATATGTACTTTAAAACGAAATACCACCTGCCTTCGTAATCATTATTTTCGATATTCCGTACTGTCTTATATTCATATGATGTAAATATTACGTAATGACGAAGTCATATTTAGGTAACACTTAAGAAAACAACTTGATGTCACCATGACATCATTATTACGTCATCTTGATATCAGTCAAATCACAATGATGTCAATTGGACGTCATATTTATAAGCCCATTTAATAATTTACGAAACTCTTACATTTCAATGATTCTACCCCCTGATTCAATAAGAAATAAGAAACCAAAAATTTAGAGCATAATTTGAACTCACTATCTCAATTGGAACGGGTGCCTGTAGAGACAAACATTTTCTCGTTCAAATAACATTGGATTTGTTCACTTTTCCGTTAATAATTGCTCCTAGTGCCTGATGAATGGTTAAAAAATCCCACATTCACACAAATTTTTTGTATATCGATATAAGTGCGTAAGAAAACAACAAAAGACCTCCAAACTTCATTCCAAAACCATGAATTATCACCTACCTGGAACACAAAATCGAAAAACTTGATGAAAAGATTCAAAACAAAAGAATCATGTACAAACTATTACTTCATTGACTTCATTTAATTTGTTTTTAGACTCGTCGATTTTTTGGTATAATATTCAGCGAAATTTATTGTTAGTACCCAAGCCGGGTCTCATAAATGGGTAAAACTCCTAAAACTGCACGAATCTCTTTGATGTCGACTTACATAGTGCAAAATAAATTATGGACCTCTAATGTTCACTCCACGTCCGTAAGCATATTGGGATTATCAACGAGGAAAAAATTATGTTCAATGAAAGTAAAAGATTTCTGATTTTGAATTTACCTGAAAATAAAGTGATTGAAGCCAATGGAGTAATAGTTTGTACATGATTCTTTTTGTTTTTTATCAAGTTTATCGATATTGTGATCCGACTAGGTAGCAATTTATGGTTTTGGGACGGGGTTTACAGGTCTAATTTTTTTTTCTCATGCACTTAAATATCGATATACAAAAGATTTGTGTGGCTGAGTTATCGACCACCATAATACACACGTATAAAAGGTAACTATATCTTTGCTGTTGAAAAACACCTGTCATTTTGATTTTTGATGTGAAAAAAACCCGTAAGGTATATCTGGTAGAACAATGTTGAAAAAAAAAAATTATCTCAAAATTCAAAATGATGATATTTCATGCACATTTCAAATACCTAACTTCGTAAATAATACCAAGGTCCCCAATTTTTATCCATTCTGGCATAAAACTGAGAATGATGTGACATATTTCTTCGAAAATCAATTTAGGGAATTTTATAGTTAATAATTTACATGATTCTTACTTTTGATTATCAGTGACATTCCAATCATTCAGCTCCGGCACGGTGCACCAGTGTTCTTCCGGTGTAAGAGTGAGAAAAAACTGAGTAAAGTAGAGAAAAGCGTAAGAAGTGGCAAATGGTAGGAGCAAGAAAAAAAGGAACCATTGATAACGCCCAGCACCGCCGATGTATGGAAGAATATCATCGAAGGTTTTAATGATTTTCCTTGGCTTCGAATCTTCGGCCTTTGCTGTATCCACAGATGGCATCATTCTCGTCTTCTTTCAATACTCCTATGTTATATAGTTCATTATTAATAGCACAAAACTCGTACAATTTTATTTCATAGGCTCACATGAACTTACAATGTTCAAATAAATTCTCATGTCAATATATGCTTCGGGTTTTTAAAATGTTTCAAGAACTATTTCTTGAATTCAGCCAATCCCCAAATAAGCTTGATTTCAAAAGCTACTCTGAAACGCAAAACAAACTAAAAGATCACCGATTAGGCAAGAGGAGATTCAATAAACCACTGGGATTGGTGCTTCTTCGTGAAGACTTCTCTTCCAACTAGACTGTCCGGGCCCGTACATACTGTATAATATCTTATATAACCCCCCTTTCCTGGTACAACTCATTAAGAGCCGCTGACGGAAGACTTATATGAAATAGAATGTTGGTCACATGTTAACTTCATCTGATCGTTATTTTTATCATTTGAGTACTAAAGGGGCAGTTATAGAAGATTTGAACTACTCTAGCCGTATATCTATATGCAATATGTATCTGGTTATACTTTTCCCCCAAAAACCATATTATAAACAAAAAAGACGACGGATGTGGGTACATAGTAGAAGCTTGTAGCAAGATTAAATCTAGAGGGTGTCCCACAGGCAGTTACTGAAACCAATCGGCAATTATTTTGGAATGCACGTAGGTATCAAGATGCTTCAAATTGCTTTCAAAAGAAGAAGAAGAAAAGAAGGAGGTTTTTTTCATACATAAATTTATGATAATATTTTAATACTTTTATTTCACATTGTTCAAAATCGATAAATTTAATGATAAATATTTTCGTAGTATTCACCATTACCACTCGAGCAAAAATCAATTCTGTTTCGAAAACTATACAAAACTTTACCTTATATTTCAGCTGGAACATGTTATTTCAGATGACAGATTGTACACACACCAGTATAATATCAAATGTAACAAAGTTGAAAAATCATCTTTAGCCAATCATAGCCTGACTCTGGGTAATAAGTTTCTCAATCCGTTCTTTCGATAACGTCACTTCTCCGCTGCACGCCCACCTGTTAACATCTACAAGCGCTATAGAAGTCTGTTTTCGGTAAGATTTTTCTATTCTGATATCCAATTTTCCTATAACAATCCTATGTAGTAAAAATTGTATCCTTTCTCTATAGTCTTCATGGCGTTAGTTTCTCTAACGTATATAATCTTAATTTTCAAACTTTGGTTAAATGTTAGTGGTCATAGTACCACGTGTTTGTTTCTCTCTATTTTAGAATATGTTTTTGTCTTAAAAATTGTATGGTAACTTCAGAATCGCAGACTTTCAACAGCTCGGGGGGGGGGGGGGGGGGGGGGGGGGGAGTAGGGCAGTACGCGATTTTTACCGACATCAACTATTCTTTCGAATATCTCCGGAACGGAGGATCCAATCGGATTGTCCTTCTGGCAGCCGATGTTTGACAAGGAATGAATTTGATCTATCAGGTGAAATTCAACGAAATAATTAATTTTTTTTTTCATCGCAAAGTGTGGGAGTGTCACATATATCGACATATATCAAAGCCTATGCATCGAAAATGCAAACCGGCTTCCTGAACCTGATTCTATTTGGAATTCCGAATACAACCATCCGAAAACATCTTTGTTTTCAACAACGATAAAGACAAAATACGTATTCTACGAATTTGTTGTAATTAGCGATTATCAACGGTTG
This sequence comes from Macrophya annulata, assembly GCA_963924015.1. NCBI lineage: Eukaryota > Metazoa > Arthropoda > Insecta > Hymenoptera > Tenthredinidae > Macrophya > Macrophya annulata. The sequence goes on from OZ001260.1 coordinate 11,595,092, forward strand.
GAGAGGCCATTATATTAGTTCCCAGAACACCCATGAGATGTCGGCCAGAGAAGATTTGGAGACTAACAAACGTATATTTGCAATATAGGACTTTTCTGTCAACATCGGCTGACAGAAGACCAATCCGATTGGACCCTCTGATTCGGAGATATTCGAAATAATAGTTGATGTCGGTAAAAATCGCGTACTGCCCTCCCTTAAGTTAAATTCCAGTCTTATATACCGTGCGATTATAGGGAAGTCGTTCACTAAATGCAGGCAACCCAACGGTCAAATCCCGGAGACGCCCGAAGTCATTGTATTCGTCATAAATAACATGGGACGGGAACTCCCAGCGAGTGGTTGTAACGACAAATACAATGTTTTCGGAAGTTTTCCAGATTTGACTGTTGGATTGCTTGCATCTAGTGAACGCACGGAGAGACTTTTAGTATGAATGTATGAATGCAAAATTGACATAAAATGTAAGAATTCAGGGATAATCGAGGTACTGTTACAAAAATTCCCATAGTGACTATGAATATGCCGAGTTGATTTAACTTTTTAGAATAACTCATAAGAATTTTAGAATCTTACATTAACAGAATTAGTGTATGTAAATCTTCATATTAAAATCCGTAATGGACTCGAATAACATAAATTAGTATAGAGCTTTGCAAAGAGTGGAATTGAATGTACGTTTCAGTATAAACGCGTTGCAATCTTTCTAAACCACTATACGAGAAATGGAGGTCACGCGGTGTACTGAGTACGCAGTCCTATATACATGGGGCGATCCACGCCAAATCGGACGGTTTGAAAAATTTTGATTTTTGATTTCCTCAATTTTTTGAGATTTTTTTGATTATTTATTGAACAAATAACGAATTTTCAAAAAAATCGCTCTTTTTTCGTTCTTTTGTTCATAACTTTCTTACTAATGGTCCAGATTGAAGCTTCTCTTTTAAATCTTTGTTTTTAGACAGCCTTTACAGAAACAAATACAAAAAAAATATTCAAAGTATTTTTGATTAAGATTTTTGAGTTTATAATTTTAAATCGTATTTTTAAAAGTGAGTTTATGCTTCGATTTATTGAAAATTTTTTATTTCAAACTATTATTCTTTTGACAACTTTCAAGACCGGTCCAGTCATGGGCCCTCCATAATTACTATTTTTATTTTCGGTTCTTGAAAATTTGAACATCTTTTTTTCTATATAAATCATTATAAGTATCGATTTTTTCGCTGTATACCCTTTTTTTACTCATTTTGAATTAATTTTAATACTTTTTAATTGTTAATAGGAGTTTAAAATCAATAAGTAAACGTTAAGTCTATTTATAAACAATTATAACCAACGTTTTTATTTGTTTTCGTTTTCTTTCAAAAAGTTTACACAAACGATTATTTTGTGAACAAGAACAATCCAGCAGCGCCACCACGTGAAAAACTCATACATTAAATTATGCGACTCTTTTCAACTTGAATAGAAATTCATAAAGATACTATTATTCAGATGAAAAAAAATATACTTTGCAACAAAAAATAGCATTGATAATATAATTTTTAAGCAATTTTTGAAAGAACACGAAAATAAATAAAAATGTTTGGTATAATTGTTTATAAATAGACTCAACGTTCACTTATTGATTTTAAACACCTACTAACAATTGCAAAGTATTGAAATTAATTGAAAATGAGTAAAAAATAGGGTGTACAGTGACAAAAATCGATACTTATAATGATTTATGAAGCAAAAAATTTTATTTTCAAATTTTCAAAAATAAAAACAAAAGTAAAAAAGTAGTAATTATGGAGGGCCCACGACCGGATTGGTTTTAAAAGTTGTCGAAAGAATAGTAGTTTGAAATGAAAAATTTTCAAAAAAATCGAAGGATACGCTGACTTTCAAAAACACGATTTAAAATTTCAAACTCATAAATCTTAATCACAAACACTTGGGATGTTTTTTTTTTGTATTTTTTTCTGTGAAGGCCATCTAAAAATAAAGATTTTACAGAAAAAACTTCAATTTGGACCATCATTCGGAAAGTTATGAACAAAAAACCACGAAAAGAGCGATTTTTTTGAAAATTTGATATTTCTTCAACAAGTAATCGAAAAAATCTCAAAATTTACCACAAATGCTCTATTGAGGGGTACTAAAGAATATCAAAAAATTAGGGTAATTGAAATTCAAAATTTTTCAAACCATCTGATTTGGCGCGGAATGCCCTATATATATATTAAGGTGAGCCAAAAAAACTTACCCATCGAATTTATGGCTTAAAATGAGCCTATATACTGAAATAAAAATGTTCCCGTTGGGAAACATTTTTAGCTCAATTTTAAAAGGTGTCGGTCGCCATTTGAAATTTTCCATTCCAATAACACGTCAAAATTTTTTTTTTCACCAAAAATATTAAAACTTTTGAACCGTTTGAGATAAAAAATTTGCGCTGGCATATACCTGTAGGGCAATAAATTTCCTAAAAAAAAGTCCCGGGAGTCGAATTTCTAAACCAAATAATTCATATACTTACGGGCCATGAAAGTCCAAAATAAACAGATTTCTACGGTTTTAGGGCTTTCTTTTATCGAAAATATCAGCTTAAATTAGATGAAGTGAGTAAGAAATGAAATTTACGTACTAGGTTCATAAATTAAATAGAGTTTTGACGTTTTTATTCGTCATTTAAATATTTATACACATATTTTTGTACACGTATACACGTATTTTTGTAGCGAATTGAACGTTCTACAAAAAAGGTCTCTCGGTCTTTTTCGATGAATCCAACTGTTTCCAAGTTAGTCATGATTAATTATCATCAATAACCAATACACCAACTTGGAAATAGCTAGATTTATCGAAAAAGAACAAGAGACCTTTTTTGTAGAACGTTCAATTCGCTACAAAAATATGTTCTGGTCTTATCAGTACACTGATGCGTTGCCGAGTTATAAAATTCCAAAGTTTAAAAAAAAAAATTCCTATGTTATTTAGATGGGAAATATATATATATATATATATATATATATATATATATATATATATATATATATATATATATATATATATATATATATATATATTATATATATATATATATATATATATATATATATATATATATATATATATATATATATATATATATATATATATATATATATATATATATATATATATATATATATATATATATATATATATATATATATATATATATATATGGAATTTCTTGCTTACCAAGAAAAACACAAAGATTATGCACGTCAATTAAATCTAATTGCCTACAAACGGCCACCCTTCCAAATGCTGGCCCTGAATATCGTTACTTAACTGCCTTGATCGAGTGAAATCCGGTTTTCATCTAGCTCTGTTGATTTCTTGTTAGACTGGGTACATTTTTTCAAACTTATAACACCAATAATTATTTGTGGGCTTTGCATATTTCTATTAAATGGTATTCTGTACAGCTATACATTCCTACTTCTTTGAGAAAATTCATGTAAAATATCATTGCTTGTTCGAACTCCAGAATTGTTTGAATTTCTGCATTTATAATATCGCTGCAATCTTGCATAAATTTTTCATTTGCAATGTTGTACAGCTATGATCCATTTCGGTTGAGATAATGTTTTTTATTATGAGGATGCGAAAGCTCTTTCAAAATCAAAATTTGTAATTCTTATAGTTTGGTGATTCAGTACCGAGAACACTCAACCACAATAACACAAGAGAACGCGCGTCTTCGGAGCGGTCTGCCTCGTCGGCTGAATTCGGAATAGCTCGGAAATATTCGGCCGTTTTTCGTATGAAGTTTTAGAATTTCTCTTAAGGTAGTTGTTTCATCAGATGCATTTTCTTAGGATTTTTTTGAAATTTAGACAGATTATTATTAACATAATTCTGCATCGATTGGTGTAAAATGAAATTTACGAACAATATAGTTCCGGAGATATTGAATTCCAAAAATTGAGTTTTTGAGACTCTTATACATTGCACTATACGGAATACCGGAAAGTTTACCCACATATATAATTATAACTAAGAAACTCTTCTCACGATTGTTATAAAAAACTAAAGCAACCTTAAACAACAACTAATAAATATTTTTGAAAAAGTCTCAATCATAGATACAACACAGTTTCTGAGATATCAATTGATAAATAATGAAAAATTTATCTCATCCAAGCAGTGGAAGGGATACGCTAAGAACAAGCTGACAACAACGCATTTATTTAACCTGCGAAAGAAGTATAAAGCGCGTATGCGCTAGATTTTTTAGATATACAAGCTCGGGCAGTGTTACCAGATTTTTCGAGTGAGCAGTTAGTCGTACAGGATCGGCTAGGAGTGGTACATGAACAGCAAAAAGTTTTGGGCTTATGAATTATCAAACCTTATTGTCTCTACTATATGTATACTCTAGCGTAAACTTTTTGCTACGACTGTCGCGAAACAACTACCATAAGCCCCAATAGCAGAGAATATAAGTGTTACTCGTTTCGTTGCGCGTTCTTATGGAAAATACTAAAGTTTCGTATATTGTTT
>OZ001260.1:11604630-11607130 GCA_963924015.1 Macrophya annulata
TATGATTAGGCAAAATCATTTTTTCCCGGGTTAGAGCTTTCTTTTTCAAGTTTCTTATGTGAGCGTCGTTTCCGTTGTTTTTCTGCAGGATATATCCCAGGTAATTGGATTCTGACATTTCCTCAATTTCTTTTCCTTCCCAATTAAATTTTTTTTTTTTTCTTTCTACCACCTGCTTTTCTGCATCTCATTATTTTCGATTTTTCGGTGTTGAGTTGAAGGCCTCTTTTCTTGATGTAATTCCCGAACTTTACTATCATCTTCTTCATACCTTCTTCATTGTTCGCTATGAGCACAATGTCATCCGCATACGACACTGTCCAGACTTTGCACTCTCCTATGACTGCTCCTCCTGCCTGCACTTTTTTCATCGTTTTTTCTAAGTCTGCAAATGCTATGTTAAACAGAGATGTGCTCAGCGGGCATCCTTGTCTCACCTCATTTTTCGTGCCAATTTCGTCCGATAGCTCCTCGTTTATCTTTATCTTGAATGTTGTTTGTTGGTATATTTCTTTTATTCTTTCTTTGATCTTGCTACTTATTCCCAAATGCTCCGTTAATTCCCAAAAATTTTTCCTGTTTATTTTGTCAAATGCTCCTTTCATGTCTGCGGAAAAGAGAAAACTTTCTCCTTTTTCTTCTTTTATTTCTTCTTCTATGGCCGTTTTAACTATGTAGATAGCATCAATTGTTTCTTTACCTGGTCTACATATTTGTGTCTCGCTCATCAAGTTCTTCTCTTCCACTTCCTTGTCTAGCCTGTTCTTCAAAATTTCCGCATAGATTTTATAGCCCGTATCCATTAGGGTTATACCTCTGTAGTTTTTCACTTCGTCTTTGTTTCCTTTTTTAAATATGGGGATAACTATTCCGCTCTTCCTTTCTCCAGGTAAGTTGACGTTTCTATTTCAGATTTTTTGCAGAGATCTGAGAATATCTCCTGTAATTTTTTCTTCTCAATATATCCATGCTTCGTTCGGTAAGTTATCCTCCCCTGCAGCTTTTCTTTTCTTCATTTTTTTTATAACTTTACTTACTTTATCTATACTTAATTCGTTCTCATGATTTGTGTTTATTTTCATTACCTTTCTTTCTGTTTCTTGAGATCCATCCATTCGATTTTGGAAGTGTTCTATCCACTCATCCATTTCTATTTTTTCACTAATTTTAGTTCTTTTGCTTCTCTGTTTGTTTATGATTTCCCAGAATTTTTTGCCTGTTTTATCTTTCTTAGCTTTTATCCATTCGTTTTCCTTGCATTCTGCTTTCTTTTGGTCTATCAAGTTTCTGTACCTTTTCTTACTTTCTAGAAATTGTTGTTTCTCTGCCCCATTTTCCCTGTATTTCTTTGTTGCTTCTTTTACCTCCATCTTAGCCAGGTGACAATCTTTGTCCCACCATTTCTTCTTTCTTGGGGTGCTTTTGATTTTGATTTTTTTCCTAGATATCGCGTCATTTATTTTTGTTTTCAGATTCTTTCAATCTTCTGTACATCCTGCTTTTTCTAAATTCTCTCTGTACTCTAGGATTACCGCTCCGGTAAAGAGACTCGGTCGAGTCTCGCGCTAGCTCATAGCTTAATAAATTGCTGTATTATTTTTTTCTTTAATGTACTTGACGCGAGACTCTACCGAGTCTCTTGATCACGGATCTTCCGGATGCCCCAACATAAGTCATTCTACTGTTTTACGTTCCTGCTATATTCCCATTTATTATGTACATTCCATTTTCTTCCATCCATTTTACTAGAGTTCTTTCTTCATCATTCTGTATCTTATCTTCAGATGTTTTTTTCTCTTCTCCATCATCCATCGTCTTCTATTTTCCCTCCTTTTTCTGCAGTCCTAGCATTGAAGTCGCCTCCTATTATTATACATCTTTCCCTGTTTTCTTCGATAATTTTTGCCATTTTTTCGTAGTTTTCTGCTTTTTTATCCCTCATATACGCACTTATCACTAGTATTGTTTCCGATTCTATTTCAATTTCTGTTTTAATAATCTCATCTGTTATTTTTTCCGCTACTACTTTTTTCATTAGGTTCTTTGTGAAAGCCAAAGCCATACCTCCTTTCGCTCTTTCTTTTTTCTTTTCTCTCCCAGCTCTTACATAAAAACTTTCATGTTTTTTCAGATTTTCGTCTAGGCGTGTGTTACATTCATTCTCTATCCATGTTTCAGTTAAATTAATTATATCTGTTTCTCTTAGCTGTTCCCAGTCTTTATCTTCTAGGTTTTTCAGTCCCGCAACGTTCCAGAAAATTAGCTCTACGTGTTTCTTCTTGACTTCTGAATTACCCCAAGGAATTCGGTTTGTCCTCTCGAAACCATTTTTCTAGCTTCTCGTTCGAGTAAAGCTCTTCCTTCTCCGTAATTAACTTGTTGTGTGCAATTTTGTATCCGGTTCCCTTTTCCTCTAACTCCTTGGCTTCCCTTATCACTTCTTTTCTGCTCTGCCTTTCTATCCAGGTCGAGTCATTGTTAATGTATATTTTCTCCTGTT